>JAWQRO010000433.1:0-39100 GCA_033557835.1 Helochares maculicollis
GTTGTCTGAGAGGCCTTTGATTTGGAGGGACTCTGCCGCTTTTAATAGCGCTCCTAGTTGGTCTTGTGATATATTTACTTCGCCCCTGTACATGTAGTCCATCATGGCTTTAAGTTCCTGATACTTAACATCCTTTAGTATAAATATTGGATGTTTGTCGTAATTTTGAGAAAGAAGCGTCTGTAACAAAAAAAGTGAGGTGTTGAAAATGCGCATGATTTACAATTAGCAGTTTATATACGCAACATAGATAGTAATATTCAAAAATCACTATGTAAGTATTACTTGTTACCAAATAAAGCAATTATAAAAACTTTCAAACATAACATTTTGGACCTGGACAGTTTTAGAATAAAGTAGGCATTTCATGAGACTCTAAATTCATTAGTAATATTGAAGCTTAATATCTTATAGGATAACATGTTAATGCATTGCAATGCATTATTAAATGATCATTTAGTAATTTTGAAATTTAATAGAACTCGTCAACAAACAAGCCCTCGGATGGAATGGAAATTTTATAGCATGTTGAAATTATATCCATTAGAATCAGAGTACTTCATTTATATGTAGCTTGGGGCCAATTACACAACTTAAATAGTGTCAGCATTAATTTGAAACTTGAACTTAAAATACTTTTAATCAGGGTCTTATTTCTGCATTATTAATATATTTTTGAAGTATTCAATTTCTTTGTGAACTCTTGGCAAGTATTTCATTATGCACATTTTGATCAATAATGAAGTTGAAAGTAAAAATTACAAGACAACTAATTGATGGTTAATGAAAAATACGAGTATCAATGAATAAATGAAAACACCCACACAAAGCAAGGTTGTTAGCTGTAGACTTGAAAGCAAAATACTAATTAGTCTAAATACAAATGACACCCCTTTTGAAAATTAAAATGTAGATGCAACACATTTTCTAAGGTACTTGCATATGAAAGCCAATGGTTTTAAAGTTAATCCTTCTCAAAAGGAGAAAACATTAAATTAGGGATTGCAGCAAAAACTGATGACATGAAAGGGGTGTTCTGGATTTGAATAATTCCCAGGGACCCAGGAAAATCAATATCCAGAAAGTACCTACTGAGCATGTGCCAAATGATGGATTGAAATATTTGGAAAAGCAAATACTGGGCACAAGATGGCCGTCACAATAACAATAGACCAAAGGCTATATTAGGGTTTAGCCTAACAAATTGGGCACTAGAGTAATTTTCCATATAAAAAATAATTACCAAAATTAGATTAATGAGGAGACCCTATAACAATGGTAAAGTAGAATTTGGAGTGTTGAGACATGAGGATATATGAAAGTAATGTAGTTAAATTTAAAATATAAGACATAATAACAATGTTAGTTATGAGAGTTAAAACTAAACTAATGTATATAAATATAAAAGCCAATCCGATACGATGCAGCTTCATTTTCTTGATTGCACATAACATATATAATTGGCCAAAATAGAACAGGTGCATAATTTGGATTTACGAAATACAATTACATATTGCTTTTATGAAAGTAATGACAAACTTACAAGTATAAATTAAGTCATAAAAACACATTATGTTAAAAATATAAATATTTACCTCAAAATATGGACTACAGGCTGATAAAACTACTTTGTGAGCATTCAGGTATTTGCCTTCAGCTGCCAATGTACAGTCAACTAAGGTCCCATTTTCTAATAACGTGTCAAATACTGCTACTAATGTTGACTGATGATTATTCCACCGCAAACAAAACTGTTGGTCGTCATCCATTTTATTGACTGGAAATTAAAGAAAATGTAAATCAAAATGGCCGCCAAATCTCTTGCTGGTATTGATGGCACTAACAAAGATGGAATGATGGTTACTAACAAAGCAAGAAGGATGGTAGGCAGCGCGCAACGAGGTATGGTTAGTTACCAGAAAGTTGCTTCATCGATTTAACCGAAGGCGTATGCGCAAAGAACGCAGTTTTGAATTAAGGGACCGAAAAGCCACCCTTCGTACCCCACCTCCCCGCGAACACACCCAATGATTGTTGGTTGTAACGGTCAAAATATGAGAAAATTGTAGAACCCCACGCAATACGAAATATATGAATAAACGAATCATTATGTAAAATTTTGTTGAATTGTTTATATAATTTAAAAAAAAGGTAGCAAATACAAATTTGCAGATTAGTAGTAAAAAATTTATACAAAGTAAAAATTATGTACCAATATCTCGGGCATTTAAAGACGAGAGATCGAGAATTACTGTGATTTGATAAATATAACCATTATCGAAAAACAGTTATTTTAAAAGATGCCATGGTGCCTTTCTAAACAGAAAGAATTATTAAGTAAGCTCGCGTAGCGGAAACGAACCAAGGGGGGAGAGGGAAATCGAAGTCAGCGTTGGCTTCGCCCAACAATGGCCGCTTTTCCGACCCAAGAAGGAAAAATGGCGTGGCGTCTCTAATTTTACACGGCAAATTTTCATCAATCCCACTCAGAAACCCATGAAAACGATCGCTAACGCTTAATCATTACTATTAATGCAAGCTTTTGCCACCCTTGACCCCCGAAGTTCAGTATTAACAAATTAATGAAAGCTCATCCTTGAAACATGTCGCCATGAAGCTTTCATCCCATGTTTTACCCCGAAAATTGCAACTTTCCCCAATAAAACCGCGAAATTTTGTTGTCGTACGTTTAAATTAAGCAATATTTACCTATTTGGCACTATTTTTAATTAATATCACAAAAATTATTTAACACAAGTTAATGCTTTTCGGAGACGACTCTGGAATAGTGCTTAATCGAGTAATAGCGGCTAGAAACTAAAAGCGATCGGCAAGCTGGCTTTGGATTCAGCCGGCTGCAACCCGGCTCCACGGCCTGCACGAAGCTCAGATGACGTCACGAAACCGGCGCAGGTAACGAATATGATAAACAAGCGCAGCTTGAGCCTCGCCGCTTTGAGCAACAGCCAATCAGGAGCGGAGCTTTCGCCGAAGATACTCCGGAGGGCTTGGGGATTTCAAAGCTGTTCGTGCAGGTTGATTCACCTTTTCCTCTCGGCGCGGCAGAAGTGGATACAAGAGAGAGAGGATGGTGAAAACTTAAAAGAGAGAGCGTAGAGATGAGAGGAAAAGAAGGAATTTGAGCCACAACAAAATAGTGAGCCTGTCTCTTCTAATCGCACAGTCCGCTTTCCACTGCGGTCTTGATTCTGTTTCATTTTCGTGTTATTTGTAGTTTGTTTCGCATGTTTATTTTGTGACATCTGTGTCATTTACGGCTGAAACAGGTAAGAGTCCTGTTAATGCCCTATATTCATAGTTCGCTTAAATATTTTCCCCATTAGGACGTTCAGCGTCCACTAATTGCGGAAATGCGACTTGGCCCAGTTTCCAACTTTGCAAATTCTTCGCTTTCTCTTTTTGCTTAATTTCTTATATCCGCGGCTCTATCCTTTTATGTCCTTACTGGATGTCATGTGGTTTTTCCGCTCAAACTTTTGAATTGCGTTGCGTTGGACTATTTTGAATCGGCAGCTTTGGCGCGGACGTATCCCCACGCACCGGGAAGCGACGCATGCACACGCTGTGTAGAGTATGCGTAAAAAGGCCCCACGCAACGATCATCGAGTATATCTTCGCCTATACATTTTACATGCATAATTTTAAATATTACGGGTTCAAGACACGTTATTTACGTTTCATTCTTTACGAATCAAACCTTGCCGCGCTCGCTCACCCAATTCCATTCACCCTAATTCATAAATCCAGACCCGGATGAGCGCAAACCCCTAAAAACTCGGATGGAATCTGACCATTTATTCTACCTACCCTACTCGCCAGTAATATTAATTTTCTCCCCTCGTTTACACGCGACAAGAAAAATGGTTTAAATACTAAGTTACGGTATTGTTGCGTCTACGCGCGTCCCATTGTTGAAATTCGCGCGCTTTCTTTTTGACACTTTGCGGAAACAAAACACTACAAAATAGGCGCTTTATTTAAAATGCTGGTATCAATAATGAATTTACCTTGCCAAATTAAACCAAGCCGCCTATTTGCAAAATATAAGGTGCACTAAAAACAGACTAATGAGGAATGTTGTAAGAAATTTGTTTAAACACGATAGTTTATTTACAGTAATCTTTCTCTTAGCGCGATTAAATGGAAAGCTTTCCAGCAATTCATTTAGTTATGGCTAAACATTGTTTTTATAAGCTTACATATAAGGAAAAAATCTTGTAATTTACGAAACAAAAAAATCCGGTGATCTCCACACAACTTTTTAAATGAAGCATTCGAAAGCAAGTCGTATTTCTATAATTATTAGGTTTTAGGAATTGTGGAATATTTACAAAATGTTAATATAATTATTGTAAGCAGAAATTTAATAGCAACTTCTTAGTTTAACTGACATAACATTAAGTACCTGTTTGATAAAATTTTAATAAAATGCCTATTTTTGATAGTATTTTAAATACGCGTTTTGTATGCCCGCCACTATATTACATATAGTAAAAGCAAGACATTGTGATTATTGAATGGATCTAAACGTTTTATGAACCTCTGAAATTATTTTGATTTTTTTGACATATCTTCTTTGTGTATGCTAACGCTTAAACCATTTGAGATGGAGTGATGAAATTTGGTTATACATATATAATACAGTTATTATAGCTAATTACCTACTTTTGATACATGTAGAACTATCGCAATTGTTATTTCTTATAGTTTTTATTACATTTTGCAATTATAAATATATATATATATATATATATATATATATATATATATATTTAAACTTATTTCATTTTTGATAAATTTCGACATATTTAATTCGCATGCTGGAGTTATTCCTTAAAAAAATTAAATCATGGAAATGCATCCAAAGGATTATTTTTATAGTCTGATACTCCCTTAGTCTCTTATTTATACTTAATGACTTATACAATAATAGAATGATTATTGGTAGTAAGCCAGTGAATATAAATTAACAACCCCAATTTTCATATTTAGTAGGAAATCCTGAACACATCAAGTATGAAATTATGTCCACGTATACGGAGGCGTTGAAGAATGAGTTTGCAAAATTCTCAAAAATTTTAAAATGGTATCGTTTCCTTATGGGACTATATTTTCAAGCGTATTAATTTCTTAATGCGACCGACCCCGGAGTAAATGAAGCGTATTCAGTTTTTAATGGTTATTCATAATTCAGAAATTATCTAAGAGCCCATGAACCTTGGCTACTGATATCCATTTTTCAGAAAAATAGTCTCAGTACGCATTGCAAAATCTGTACAATGTAGAAATACATTAAAAATATTTTCCTCGCACGAAAAAAGGGTGTATCTATATAATAGATGTGGCTGAGTTGACAGTACAATTGTACAATACGTAGTCAAATAAACAATTTAGTTGGACATATTAAAGGGAAAAGTTAAATAACAGAATAAGTGATATTTGGGTTTGGATTAATAAACAATCTAAAAATAACAATTAATTTTGTATATACAGGTAGACTAAGTGTAACCAAGGTTATTAATATTCACATTTAATTTATGACGAGGAACCTCACTGTTACAATATTAAGAATGAAATAAATATCTTAAGCAAGAATAACACTTAAAAAGTATAGAGAAACAGGTAAAACAAAATATACGGTTGTAGTATATTGTATAAATCCGTACCTACGTTTATGCTTTATATAAATGTTCAGGAATGATTAGTAGAGACAGTAGATTTTTACATTCTTTCCATATGTACTTTATATACTTGGTGAAAGTATTGTTTCTAAAACAACTGGATCTCGAAGTATTGACATCTTAGCGATTTTATATCAAATTTTGGGTTAATTTCAAAAATCGTATAACGTATTTGTATAAGACAATCTTAGCACATTTCTAGTCTGAAGAACGATCTTCTTTACGTCTTTAAAATATTAAAAAAAAAACATACATAAATAAAGGCTCTATTGTTGTACTAGAACTATTTTTTATGAGATCTAATATTTTTGATAAAAGTGGCCTTGAAATTGACTGAAACGCATGTACATACATTTCTTTCAATCCCAGACCTATATTACCAAAAGTTAACCATATTTTCTGATTTTAACATTCTGACAGTGTCTGGCTGATAATATTATTTTATATATTTAATGCATTTTGTAGTCCTAAATTTATTTTTAAAAAAAGTATTAAATCGTATCATTGAATTTCCATTTCTTTTAAAGTAATCAGATTATGCATATTTTTGCGAATGCAGAGTGGATACCATTTCGAGTTTAGTATAGACAAGATTTCTGATTGACTGTAAACAAACAGAAACTATCAAAATGTTCAGTTTTGAAGGTTGAACTGTTGATGAAACTACAGAAAAAACGACTTTACATGAATCAACATTCCGCAAAGTCATTCGATGTCACTATCAATTAAAAAAACTGTTTTACTCTAATTCATACGTTTCAAAATACGTTTTCCAATGACTAATTTACTATTAAAAATTTTGTAAGCTGAGTATACCAAATGCTTCGTTACAAGGGAGCATTATTAAATCATTGATGACTCCGGATTAAAAATTTTCCTAGAGCATTACATTTACAAGCTACCCTTCCAAATCTCGAGGTTACATGTTGTTTATAATCGCAATACTTTCTCTTTACTATACGAATTATAGTAACAATGTTGTAAAAATAGTCTATAAAGTTTATTGAAAGTAAAACTAATACATGAGTCTTCTTCACAGGATTTGGCCGTAAGATATTTAAAGATTACCAATTACTTAACAGTTGATGATCGAGGGTTTCTTTGAAAAATGTATTCGGTTAAGACTTCTTGTTAAAGACGCCGACTTATAAGTAAACTAAAAGCCTACTCCTAGGTATAGTAAAATTCAATATGCAATGTAAAAAAATAACAAATTATTAGGTGCCGTTTTAAAAAAACAGTATTTTCGAAATTTTATGGCACCGAAGAGGCTAGTGGAATGAAAATATTTTCCTTGTTTTTTTTGTGTATCAATTTTATACTATGTAAGGAAGAAAACGCATATTTAACATAAAATCTTTTTAAACACTTTATAAATTCCTTCCAAATTTCAGTCAACTATCCGTTATTTATAGTTTTCATAAAATAATTAAAAATCTGCAAAGCCCTCTTGTCGAATCATCTCAAAAGAGGATATCGATCAACGTGTTTGTTTTTATCATTGCCACATCATTGATCAAGCATGACGATTATCAAAGCATCTGGATTAAGACCATTTTTATGCACTTTTTTAAATAAGAAATACATTTAGTTAAACTTATTGCAGACCAAGAAGACAAAATGAGGAGAAATTATTTTCGCGCACAAAATTTTGCCCCAAACCGTGAAGCTTGTTGAATATTTTGTGATAATTTTGCCGTATGTAACTGATTTGTTGTCCTGCTACAGTAAAATAGTTCAAAAGCATGCCACTTAGCAATATTTTTAAATATAAGTTGCTTATATTAAAGAGAAAACGTATTTGTCATTATTGATGAATTATTTGAAGATCATTTTAAGGTTACCAACGTGTTAATTAAACCTTACTCAAAAAATAAAAACTTCTGATAAAACACTTTATTCCAACCGAGAGTGACATTTGCACTAATCAGTTAAATTATTATAACATTTATTTATTGATACTCTGCTTAACAATTAATTGTTGCATTACCAGATGTTTTCATTAATTATTGTAAAGTGATTCACAACGGAATTTGTAGCTAATTGGTTATCAACTTAAAAAAATAAAAATATGATAGTTGAAAGAAATGAATTGGGCTACATTTTCAATATTTTTCAACAACAAAGGAGTTACGTTTTCAACATAATTTTGCATAATATAAACTCATAAACTTGGCCATTATCGATAAATACAAAATCTCTATAAAAATAAAGTAACAATATTAATTGTGTTTTTCGGAAGCATGTAAAGGAAAATAGTCAAAGGTTTGAAATATTTTAGACTTCAATGTCGACGCAGTTTTTACAGGTACATGATACCTGCTAAACTTACTGTCAAAATCAAAAATATAATGTTTTTGTCGCAAAACTATATTGTTTTTTATTTCCTTTAAAACCAAGTAAGAGAATATACAACGAAACTTGAAAAAAACCTATCGGAACACCGATAATAAAATTTACTTTGTCTTTTTATCTCGAATATCTTTCATTAGGAATACTTTTCTAAATTGTTTTGTTTTCGAGTTATTTAATTGCTTCAGGGCTTATTACTCCATCTGTATGTAGGTATTTCTTTAATTTCAGGCAATAATAAAAAAAGTAAAAATAATATTTCGCCAAGTTTGTAAAGGAATTATATTTTTATTTAAAAGTTTTTTTGATAATCTATTTTAGGAAAGTTTGCAACAATTATTATAGTAGTTAATTACAAGTACATCTTTATTCTAAATTGACGTAGTACTTGCGGTACATGAACATGAATCGTCTTATGTGTGGGATATTATTATTATCTGCTTTATTTTAATTTTTGTATTCTATTTTTTTAACCCAATTGGATTTATTTCATTCTGTTAAAATTTAAGTTGAACTGCGTATTTGTAAGAGATTAAACAAAAATAGCAATCAAAATTAACTTAAGCTATCGTTAGTTGATAATCTCAAGTGGAGATCATTTATAATTTCGTGTCGCAATATATACCTGTTATTGTACAGCGCTTATAATTTCCTAATTATAAATTTTATTTCGGCTCACAACTTAAAAATCCTCAAGGCTCAAACACGACACGATTACTACCTTAAAAATTTAGTTTTCGAATTTATCGACTTCATGTTACTTTTCGAATTGTAGCCATACTTATTTAATTTAAAAAAATATAGCTTCTGTTATGCTACGTTAGAAACAATACATTGATGGATTATAAGATAGGGAAGATTTAATCAATCTTTGCACGGCAAAATACAATTTGCTCGAGTTAAATTCTTCCATACAATAAACAAAATGCTTATATGTATCTATTTTATGTCGCATAAAATATTTACGTAAAAACTTAACCAAATGGGTGAAAAAGAAAAAACCTTCTTATATTGATCGACAAAGAACACAGATAGATTGACGGTAAATATTGAAGAGCTGTTGTGAGAAAAGAATCATCATAAAACCGATCGATATCTTCCAATTACATTCGTCTGCAGAGAAACGAACACCCTGGTTTTGCTTGGTAAGGCAAGGAAAGAATTCGCGGACGGTCGGAAAGAGGGTACAAAAGAGACAAAGGAGGACAAAAAACTCGCAGGGTGTGCACAAAAAGAAGCTGAAAGCGCAGAGAGCCGGGAACGCTATTCCTCCATAAGGATTGAATGTGCTGCGAGCTTTCTCTACATCTCCCAACCATCGTTTTCTTACATTCCATCTTATCTTCCCTGCCAGACCAGCTTATTTTTATTCCTCGTCCTATTGATTTTTAGTTCTTTTTCTCTCTTCTCTCTCCGTTTCCTTCTGTTCAGTTCGTCTTTGCTTGAATGCTGCTAGCGCATGAAGAGGTGAGGTGGAGACGAAAGCGAAGCTTTAGCGTTGCTTTTTCTAAAGAGAAACGAGAAATTTTGTCTTTCATCATCTGTCTTTGTTAGGGCACGAAAGAAACTTTTGATAATCTTTCGTTGAATTGTACGATTGTTTAAAATTTTGAATCTGTACGGTCTTAATTTTCATATCCATGTAAGTTGTAGAATTGATTTTTGTATAGTTTCCTGATAATTGCTTGTAATCATTTGTTTTATAGTAATGACCTGTATTTTGATTGTATAAATATCTGATGCAGCACCAAAGTGAACAAATATTTATTTAGGTGTTTTCTTCCACGTTATTGAATGTTATGCCAAGAAATTTTAGCGATTTTATATCTTACAAATTTCGCCCATAATATTTGACATAAACTGGGCTTATTTTATATCATTCCAGTAAAAGTTTAAGTATATTATTTGGCTAGTGATAGTGCTTTGCTGTTTCACAATCGGAATGTGTAAAAATCGTTAATCTATTTTATTGTATTATACATCTTTAAGAATTATTTCCTTATTAAAAATAGCATTGCAAGGAATTGTAATTAGATTTTAACAAATTTTAAAGATATATTTAAACAGCAATGAAAAAAAAATGTAAGAAATTATAAACAGTACGTGATGAGATGCAAATTCCGGCACCCAAATCAGTTCATTTATTTCAAAATATTTATTATTGTTGATAAATATGCTGATTAAATTTCAATCCTTAGCCCGATGTGAAAATGTGTTAGTTTTCTTTTCTTGAAAATATTTTTAACGGTTTTCTATCGAACACAACCGACCAGACGAGACGGCATGTAACATTGGTTGCGGTGGGCCATATTTCTACCTGGCAGCTGCCTCCCATAGTTCGTGATCTGGCGTCGACCTGACAAAGGAAATGAAAATCATTATAAAATGGTTGAGTATTAGGTATACACAGTAAATTGCAGTGAACGAAATTAGCGGGAAATAGCTATTACAACTGTTTCCTTTGAAATAACAGCAGGATTTCTGGTAGCTCTTTAGTAACTTATAGGAAAAACAATTTGGGCAATATGTAGACAGCTTAAAATCAAGAAACTATTATCGCAGGCAACTGTATGCATATACTATTATTAATGATCGTGTCTCTAACCCAGTTATGGTTACTTAATGTAACTTTTGATGTCTTATTCAGTTCATTATCTATCAAATTTAATACCATGGAAATTGTATTAATTCTTAGAAGGTTATTTCAATTCCTCGTTTACTTAAATTCTTAACAGCACGTTTATCCATCGTTCGCTGTACGTTAAAATGCGGGTGGGCTATTTCCTTTTATTTTGGGGACTCCGGGTGGTTGGGTATCCGTCAATACGGGTCCCACCCTTCTAAAAATAAACGAACTGCAGCTGGGTGCTGCTTCAATTTACATGCTTTCAGACTTAGGTGGTTGGAAACTGACTAACCAGTTTATCCTGGTATTATATTTCGGTTTGTATGCAAGAAATACCTACTCTACTTTTCGACGAATGAAGGGCAAAAAATGGTATCTTTATTGTTTTAAGTCAAGAACTTAGTGCAGATATATTTGAATTTTGTACAAATTTTCAAATACGCTCATCAAACGCTGCCGCTTAGAACTTAGGAAACTTTGATTTGCTTTTTTGCTGTAAAAATTGCGGCTGAAAGTTTAACATTCATTTTAAATAGTAAATAATCCGTAAATGCATCGTGAATCCTTTCTTCTTTGCTACGTCCGTCGTAGCATTGTTGAAAAACCGCTCTTCTGTAACGCTACTATCGATCCTCTACCAAAAGCTGGGAGTTTGTCTAAAGTGAGCAATAAAGTGACTCATACCCTGTATTTTTGTTTCTACCCTCGTCCCCCATGAAAAAGGGCTCCGCCGCTTGCCCGCATGGGGGAGCTCAACCCTCTTTAATTTTTTTTATCATCGACTCTTTAATATCCATGCACATACTGGACTCAGTGTTATCATATTCTCCATATTTAATCCATCTTTTCTATTTCAGGATGTCTGCTCAGCAATACTGTCTACGATGGAACAATTACCAAAGCAACATGACCTCAGTTTTTCACCAATTGCTGCAGAACGAGGCCTTCGTCGACGTTACGCTGGCTTGCAATGACCTGTCTTTGAAAGCTCACAAAGTAAGGGAGCAAGGTATACCTATTGTCAGTGATTGTTGTATATGTTTACCACAGCTTAATTTAGTTAGTAAATAATTCGTCTGTGCTGCTACTATAAGGCGTAATAGAAAAACTTTTTTCCAGGTCGTCCTATCGGCATGTTCCTCTTACTTCCAAAAGCTCTTACTAGAAAATCCTTGCACCCACCCAACGATAATAATGCCCCAAGACGTGTGCTATTCCGACTTAAAATTCATCATTGAATTCGTCTACAAAGGAGAAATCGATGTTTCACAAGCAGAACTGCAGGTAAGCAAGAAAGTATCCGAGAAGAAAACTCTCCTTTCTTGCCTCGGCGTTTTTGTTACTCAAGCTGTCTAACAGCTTCACACATTCTATCACATACACAAAACACACACCATTCACATTCATATCATCAAAGCAACGAACTCGGAACAGGGTACCATTGTTCTATTATTTTCTACAGAAACAATAACATTACGAATTACACCTCCATTTTTCAACAAGAGCTATAATCATTAATTTTTTCCACATTTAAGAAACAATACGCGGTTGGCGCTATGATTAGACCTCCGGTTATAGTTATAGCTTGCGAGTTTTACATGTTAAAAATAAATGTAAATAAATAAGCAAACAACTTATGTAGGATGTTTTCCAAATTTAAAGAGTTATCTAATCTATCAACGAAATAGGCTTATGTTGGAGTATGTACACATTAATTTCTCTTTATCTCCTAGTTCTTAAAGTTATCGCGAGCTTAGGCTTAACATTTGCTCTAGATATTTACGGGCGTCATGCAACACTGCAGTAATTAGACGGTTTGGAACGTTTTACTGCTTTAAAATTATTTCCTCTTCGTATCTATTTACCCATCTTTTAAATTAAGAAACTAGTTCGTGGCGCCATCTAGCGACGAAGAGACTCATGCGCGAAATGGTGCGCAACGGTAGACTTGCGACATCTAGACAGGATGAAGAGAATGAATTTGGTGTTTAAATATATTTTCAGGAGTAGAAACTGAATCCCTGCAAATTTATTGATTAGACTTTCCACTGTTAGTACAGCGACGTCTATCCTGTATGTTTTCAAGCTTCGCTATATGTAATCTGTAGCGTTCTGTTAGTGTAATTTCAAATTCGTTTATTGGCATTAAATATAATATAATTAAATCAATCGATGAAGCAGCTCTTTTGGAAATCATAAATCCGAACGTTGCTGTAAACAGCTAGAGTCAGAGATGTACTTCGATTTTATAAACATCTTTCAACAATAGTTTTGATAATTTCTTTAATTTTTAAAATGATAGCTTGAAAGCATGATCAAGAGTACAAGGAATTTTATATTTAATAAAGTTTGTGTAGCTTGGTATATATAGCGCTTTTCGTATCCTCCGGTCATCTCATGATACAAACGAGTGGACGAAGCCCTCCAGCTACAGTAGCTATGGAGTTGAAAATATTGAATTATTTATTTCTCCAGTCGATATTGATTAAAGTAGTTTTGTTGTGGCTGAGTTTCCTGGTGACGTGAATATCGAAGCTTCGAAAAATCAACTCTATTGATGTAGATGAAAGGGTTGAAAGTTGTTAGGGAATGTCCTAACCAACGTTGAGGGATGTCCTATGAAGCTAGCATGCGTTATAAGAAAAGACAATACAGTCATTAGCACAAAAATTGGATTGGGAGCGCTGCACGTGCACTGTGAGGGAGTGGAGCTGTAGCTCTGCCGTTCTGGGATCCCTACGACAATAAAAATCAATCGCAGGCCTGGTTTGGGCAGATGTTTTTAGAATAGGGGATAGGTCGGCGCCTTCAGGAAATAATGTGCGGCGAGAGGCGTCGGTGTCGGCTTAGCTCGGCTCCTCTAATTTTTTCCATCCAGACCTTCAACTCTCGCCCTTTGAAGTTCTCTCAGCTTCATATTCGACGCTAGCTGGGGCTCTGTTTCTCCGTTATTATTTACCGGGGGGCCTCATTCTTTCCTCAGGCTATAATATCCAAGTTTATTCGACCTGATACCGCACATGGAACGAGGGTATTCCTCTACGTTCCAATTGTTCAGATAAAAGATCGTTGGATGTCCTTGGGGCGGAGGCAATAAAACGTTATGTAGGTGAAGATAAAAATATTTTTTCGCTCAAGAGCACATCTCGCGTTTTGCCTCTTCATATGACGCATAGAAAATAGTTCCTTCTTTCAATTTACCGTTACTATTGGAAACAATGTTTTTCATTCGGGCGCTGAAACCTCACAGATTCGAAAATGCTATGTAAATACTCCTGGTTAGAATAAACAGCCCATCTGGATATTCAATAGAATTATGCAGGTCAATTACTATGTGTTTAAAATAATCTTGGCAATATGACTTGATATGTCATTGTTAAAAAAATAATTTGCATCGTCTAGATCTAAGCAAATTACTGATGAAGATCGAGCAAATGAAAAATAATGTTTGCGTTCTTCCTTATTTCAACTGATTATTATTTTATATTTAAGATTTTTACTGAAAAGTTGAACTGCATGTAGTTATTTTGTGTTTACGACTCTTTCTTTAATGTTACATCCTATTTTGGGCAATTTATCGTATCTACCAAAACTAAATTTGGCACTGCATAGTTTTACATCAACAGAAAATTTTTGTGGATTTGTATTTTACTGCAGTTGTAGATATTGATGCATTTATTAACTGGCTTGACTTGACCAGACTAATTTATACAAAGTATGGTACGATCTTCAGTGGCACAACCAAAGCATGCAATGTTACTAATTTCTACGTGATTGTTCATCAACAACAAATTTATCTAGTCGGGCCTACTTGGCTGGGAGTCAAATTCAGTGTAAATGCACGACCAGGCCGTATGAATACTAAATACCATGTATTTACATTCGAGCAAACGGGCGACGACTGATTTAAACGTGCAGAGCTAAATAAGGTTTGTTATTGATGAGAGTATATTAATTTTGAGAAATATCAAAATGGCCACTATACAAATTATAATTGATTATACGGTCGGGGGGGTCCACTTTATTTGGGTTGTTTTTTCAGTGATAGCTTAGCAATTACTACTATATTCATCACGATACCGCTTAAAAAAATAAAGTTAAACGGCATCATGAAATAGGAAAGTACCTTGTTTTATCTTCCTTTATATTATATTTTTGTTTATTTTTGTGCCATTAGTATTCAAATTTGTTGTTTGGCATCAATGCATGGCATGGCCACCATGAGTGGTGTAATGGCTAACGTTTACCCGATTTTTTACAGAAAAAATTAAGTTCTAAGAACAAAATGTAAAAAGGTATAAAACAAAATAAGAATCTAACTTTAATTGTTTTTCGATTAAATTACTCCAACTTGATGCGTCGCAACAATTGTTTAAAGCTGAGTAAATATATTTCAAATAAGTTCATTTAATCGTAACAGCACAGTAACGGCATCCTACGGAAAATGGTTTGTAATTATGAGACAGAAAATCGCATTACTGGAAATGAATCGCATTTTCGTATTAATCATTGATAGTTGAGTGACTATAACATATTACAGAATTTGCACACTTCGTTTCACATAATTCTTACTATCTGGCCAATCTCCAGAAAATATGGATTGTTTATAAAATTGGGCATCGCAATGCTCAGCCTTTGTGGAATATTACACACCAGAAAATTCTATTTAACAAAAACTGAAGACTCGTTAAATAGTTGAAAGAAGTAATTTTTGATATTTATGGCTATTTATCGTACACTTTATATGCACCATACAAAGTGAAACTTGAATAAGTAATAGACTTTCATATAGCAGAGCGGATAAAGTTAAAGTTTTTGATTTATCGGTCCTTTTGATCACTACAAAACAACTTTTTCTAAGACGTTATTCTACTAAATGGAATTATGTTGTATTAACATCGTACTCTAGTAGATCTTGTTTGCCCGCTACGATAAACCTCCTACTTTATCCAGTTGTTTGAGGTCACTTTCAAGCCGCATCGTTCTAAATTTGTTGAGCATATCAAAACTTCCATTTCGTTGATTTTATTATCGCTATTCTTTTATGTTTAAACTAAGAAGTCCTCTTATACCTTTATATCTATAATTTGGTTTTTTTCCTCAAAATGTAATCACGGTGTCGCTGTCTACCCTTACTAAAGTATAGAAATCGCTATTAAAATTAATGATTAATTAATATTGCTAATAGTTACGATTAAAAATGTAAAACATTTCGATTTAAGTAGTTTCTAGGAAGAAGATATTCAATGGTTTTTAACTCTACCGCCCTGACATTTTTCCAGTGTAATTATTGAACGAATGGGGCGAAACCCTAACGGAATACAATTTCCTCCTAGTTTCGGTTTGGTGATGTATTTGGCGGCACCTGGGCTTAATTTTATTTCCAGAAGCAGATTGCGTTCTGGCAAATATTCCTTTTCCAGTTTTAGCGAAGGCATAGCCTCTTGCCCCTGCGCAGCTCCTCAATAATTCAAAGGAAATTATTCAAGTTCGTTAGCGCAGGGTATTTGGATATTTATTATTCCATGTAGATGTTTAAATTTTCAATTTTTACTTCGCTTGCTCGCGAATCAACGTTTGTATTATTTATTCATCAGTTCATTTCTGCATGGTCTGCGTCTTCATAAATTTGACAGGGTGGAGAATGATGGAACGGGCGGATGGTAAATGAGAATCTGAAAGGAGTATCAAATTTTTTTTTCGAGACTTTCAACATAACGTGGCGCACCGTGCAAAGTTCCGAAACAAAAACATTATTTTATTCAAATGGTCGCACGTCTGCTCGACGGAAAGTTTCTCCATTTTCTTTTGATGGTATCCGTGCAATCTTGACCTACATCTATAAATCTGTTTGTTCTTCTTCGCACTTCCTTTTACTTTCACGCGGCCACGCTGGACCGCTCTAGTTGCTCCAGAGGACCATGGAGGTCAAAATCCTTTGACTCATCCTCATCCTCTCTCATCAGAAAGAAATCAATAGCGGAATCGTCGCTTGCCAGTGTAGTTTTTGTAATTTACGTTGGGATTGGAACAATAATTAATGATTGATTCGGAGACTAATCTTCGATGCAAAAGATGAGCTATAAGTGTCATTTAGCGGCATCTCCTGCATTGGCGCTCATATATTTTGCGCTTGCATTGTAAGTCCAATTAAAGTCTGGAGTCCAGAATAATTTATAATTGATCTTCTGGACTCTCGAAAATGGATTAATTCATGTTTGTGCAGTAATTAGCTTGAACTTTTGATTACACGACGCTTCGGAATTAGACTGTTGAGCTAAATATATGCTGCCTCAACAGTTTTGAGGTTCGTTTGAAATGTATGCAGTTTGTTTAAAGTCTTCACGTTTCGGAGATTCTTTCAAGATTTTTTTTAGCCTTCTTTGACAACTTTGGAGCAATGGTGGAAAAATGGAACCCGCAGAAAATGTTTATCGAACTCTCTCTGCTCTGTATTTGGGGTAAGAATCCACACATACACACACTCACCCACTCACTACTACACATCCATACATATATATCCTCTCTGCAAAAACCCCAATTAAACCGAAGTAGTAGTGCGTGCGCCGACCGAACGTTTCTCGATCTATCGCAGAGCTCTCGCAGCATCCCTCTAGTAGGCCTTGGCGGAGTCCAGTCTTAGTTCGCGCTTCCACAGAATATTCAGAGTGCTGAAGGTCGATCGAGGTCAACCCCTCTGTACTGTAAGTACACCCCATGTACATGTGCACTAGATGCATGCTTGCACTTTCGAACGGATGTAGTTTTGGGCACACCGGAAGTCACTTTTGAGGCTGCATATGTCAAACTATCTGAAGCACTCGCGCGCTCCTGCTCAGGTGTATTAGCGTCTTTGTTTTGCTCCTTATATCCATCGGATTCCTCCTTACCCGCATCTTCTCACAACTTTTACTTTATTCAATAAAACTTTGGATTGAGTTAATAAGATCCCTTTTTTTATTTCTCGACGATAATGTTTTACGAGAAATTAAAAAGTTTTTCTTCTTTTTTCCATCGTGTTTCACCCTTCTCCTCCAACCTCTGAGATTTTATTGCCGATTGTGGCTTATCACGTCGGTGCTTCCGCATTCCTGAATTATTCCCAAAACTTTTCTACCGGCACTTTTAATGCACGTGTTTCACAATTCCAAGTCGTTGCTCAAAAAATCGATAAGGCGCACTTTTCCTAACGCATCTACACCCTTTTAAGACCGACACGAACTGTTTTTCTACTCCATGCCTCTAAAATCTAAATCATACCGTACTAAATCTTTTTTAAATATTTAGAAGCAACAAAAAAATATGCCGTTTTTTTTTGCTCTCTTCAAAATTTAAATTTCCCACCGTTTATTTCAATGCCATTACAACATAATGCTCCGTCTTACCGACGGCCCTCTCCTACGCAAAGGGTCAGGTGTATTAACGTCTTTGTTTTGGTCTTTATATCCATCCGATTTCGCTTCCCACGTCTGTCCTTCCAACTTTACTTATTCAATAAAACTTTGAATGAGGTTACTCTAAGGTCTCCTTTTACCTCTCGAACGATCTGTTCTCGGCGAATTTTATCAAATTAAAGATAAATGTTAATGTTTTACGCCCAACTTAAATTACGCAGCGGCTATTGACGCATGACAACCCCAGTTGTTTAATTTTTTTTGAGAAGTACCAGCGTCACCATCATCATATATGACCGAGAAAGGAAGTCAAGTTAGGAACGTCCTTGAACCTTGTATTGATTGGTCCAGACACCGCATCACTTTCCCCCAGTGCGTGCCCTGGAGCCGCTTCGCCAAGCAACCCCCCGGATTAGTCCGGGATTGTCTGTGCAACTTGGAAGAGAAATGCCATACTCGCAGCTTTTTACCAAATCGCACACCGAGGAAGAAATACAAAACCCGGAAGCGCTCGGCTTATGACCTGAATTAATAAATTTTTTCCTTCGCAAAAGGGCACAATTCCCATCTACCCGCACCACTCTATTTACTGAGTAAACTCGGGAAAATTCCGCTTCATTACAGTATTTTCCAAATCTTTCCAAATTTCACTCCCCAAAATCTCTTTCCAATTTAACTCCATGAAATCTCTTACCAATTTAAGAACCTCTTTTTACGATTTTTCCTTTTAAAGTCTTTTATTACTTATTTTTAGTATTATGTTTATTATATTTTTAAGTTCGTAACCGATTTTTATGCCATTCGTATTGAATCACTATTGCTAGTCTACATGCAAAGAATATGAATAACGCACATTCAAAGGTTCCTATAAATGGTTTTTACATACATATCGACAGATTTGCTTTATTGGTCCTCTCCAACAACAAACTGCGCCAAACAACGCGTTTTTCGAGTCATTTACTTCATTCAACGTGTTGATGCATCAACAATTTTCTAAAATTAGTAAATTACATGGATTTTGAATGTCTATTAACTCACTTTCATAAATGGAAACAACTATCCATATGATCCTAAAATTTGGGCATTGGTGTACGATAAAAGATATTCTTCTAATATATATTTAATGTCCTTTTCGTATTCCACTGCAATTGAATTCTTTTTTACGGATTACAAAATAATTATCGTCTTGAAAACGAAAACTAAATGGACTTAAAATATGATTGCTGGAAAAATACTAATATAAAGCAATAAAATTTGAAAAAAACTGGTGTGCTAGACAAATAAAAATGGGTGCAAAATAAACAAGGTGTACAATCAATTTTTCTTGCAGTCCCTCCTCAAAACAGCAGACCAATTAAAAATCAAAGGCCTTTGCGACTCCTCCGAAGAAAAAGAAAACTCTGCTTCACCGGTCTTCCTAAATAAATCTTTTACAAAGTCGAGACGAACTCTCTCATCGCCAAAACAGTTCAGGAAACACAAGCACAGAAAAATCGAGAAGGAACCAGAACCTGAGAAAGAGTCTGCAACTACAGAGAAACCTGAGGAAACAGTTCAACCTGAGTCTACTGATGAGGAAGATAATGATATGCCCGAAAGTGTAGATGAAGAACGCAAAAAAAAAGAAGTGACCTCATCACAAGCTAAGCCCCTAAATATGAGCCTACTTGCTGGACAGGTGAGTTTCAAACTGGTTCTGGCTAATCATTAAATTTTCTTCTTGAAAGATTTAACGCTTTTATTTGTTTATTTATTACGACTTTTTAAGTTTTGTTCCATAAATCAAATTTTTTAAAATATCCAAATAAAAAAATCTGGATATTTTCTAGATATCTTTTAAATTAGGTTCATTTTTCTCTTCCTGCTAGACCTCTTCTTTTATCAGAACCGATTCCTCTTTGGATTTAAATTTAACATTGCTCAGTAGTGAAAGTGTTTATTAAATTTTAAAGTTAATTTTAATAAATTCTTTAGAAATTAAAATTTAAGATGACTCTTGTGATATATGTTGTCCAATGTAGGTATTTTTCAATCACATAAATTCAACTTTACTTTAAAATCTATAACACACTAATTAATTATCTTGTTTCTGATAAACATAAAATTAAATTTTTAGATCAGCTAGGATATTTAATTTGATATTTGTTTGTGGCTTTTATGAGAAACATGCTTTTCATCAAGTATTGAAATATCTAAGTGGTTTCATCATAATTTTTTAATAGCTAACATGATTTGATTTCATTAAAATGACTAACCATATATTTTAATTCTTAATTTATTAGCAAACCCTATTCTCTCAGTTTGGGGTTGATAATGACGACTTTCCACCAGAACCCCCAGCCCCATCAGCAACACCTGTTGGCCATGTTGATATGCAAGATCATTCACCTACTAGAATACTGCTTTCAAGTACACCGATACATCGGACAGATCTTTCTGGTAAGTTATTTCCTGACTGTGAATTCTGCTGCTAAAATGATCCAACTGTAAATTATATTAACTTTTATCTAAAATATAATTAGAAATAGAGAGATAATAGCGAATACATTTTAGTCTACATATTGTGAGAACCTTTGCTAATTCTATCAAACAATTGGAATTTTGATTCATAAATTACTTACTCTCTTGTATTGTTTATCATATTTTACTATTTATTTGTCCCTAGTGGCAGTTTGTCAATCGAATATGTAATAAGTGCATTTTTTACAGACTCCCATATAAAGACGTTTAATGAAATCAAAAAAGAAGCAGATATAAAATTTGAGACACTGCGTTCCTATGATCAAGATTCCCTCCTAGAAATGGACACACATATGTCTGGACCTGATCATTCCATGGATAGTCATGATGATGGAGATCAAGGAATGCACACAATGATGATAACTCCAGAACTAATGGGAATGATGCCTACACCACCTCCTAGACTAGGTATGTACAATTAAAAATAATATATATATATATATATATATATATATATATATATATATATATATATATATATATTAATCTGCGGAGCTTCTGCAAGTCCCGAAATTATTAATACATATTTTATTTGTAATTTTATTATATAAATGCTATTTGGTGGCTTGATAATTTAAGAGAGAGAGAGAGAGAGAGAGAGATATTTTAGACAAATTAATGAAAATCAAGCCGTTTATTACAAGGTGCAAAAATGAATTCATATTATTCAATATCCAATTGAAAAAAAGCCACAAAAATGTATTTATATCGGAAAAAAAACTTTTAAAGGTAACACACAGTTCGACACGACACTGCAAGTGTTGCGATTTTTCTAGCTGATTTGTAGGATTATTCACCCTGTATCGCATTACCTAACCATCATAAAATTGCATCAAAGCCGTCAAAACTGCACCACAAGCTTATCATAAAAAATAAATTTTGCACTGATCGATGCGTGCCCAAAAATGCAATAGTATAAAGGCAGACAGTCCATGTCTTGCACTAGCACAAGCTTCCATTACTAAATTAAAAGGTGTACAATTCTTACGGCTAAACTCATGCAAAAAATTCCGTACACGTGTACCAAAAAATTCAATACAAAAAATTATGTGTGGAAGTAGGGCAACAGCAGCGAAACGCCATAATAAATAAATTTTCATTTGGCAATTACTTTATTAAAACAAGCTGTTTAGTACATGCATCTGTGTCTTATATAATATTTCTGATTCTTCAGCCCTGCATGCTGCAGATGCGAAATGCAATCGACATTCACAGCAGTACAATTTTGTTGATGTAATTGACCAACAAATTAAAAATATTGGGCCTGTCCGCTGACCACGTTGTGTATATTAATTAGGTGCGAGTTCAAACTGTGTTTATACTTTGATTTGAACGAGCAAATGTGGCAATTAAACTGCGGCAACTTCCCGCATTCATATTTCAAGTGTTGCTTTAAAGCTTTTTCCCATTTATATTTTCTCTCGCAATTTGGGCAAGGATATTTTTTCATGAACATCGGATCTTCATGGTGTCCTGTAAATATCATGGCTGCAATAAAAATATATCAACATGTTTTAGGAAAGGGTTAGAAAGAGAAGCGACAATCAAAACACGAATAGGCTCATATTGACTATTTATTAATCTCAATTGAAGTTTGTTTGATTTATTCTATTAGATTTGAATTCATTATTTAACCGTTTTGCTTATTTTGTTATGTTATGTATTTTACCTACTGTCAAGTTAAAAACTTATCTACAGTTTCTCATAAAAAAAATATCCAATTAAAACAGTGGTTCCCTATCTAGAGAACACGCATATACCGTTAGCGGTCTGTTTTGTAGAAGGTAAATCAAGTTTTGTATATATAAATAAATAAATATATTTGTTTGTTATAATTCCGGTACACTGATTTTAAAAGGATTAAAATGAGTATGTCTTGGTAACTAAAGTTATATTCAGGGACCACAGCCTGAGACTAAATCTTTTCCCATCTTGCTGATAAAATTTGTCTAATTTAGTGAAAGAAAAAGGATGTGAACCACTGAATTAAAGAGCCGATTCTGTCACCACAATGCAGCGCTGGTTTCGAACGTCTTAAAGTTCGGTCAATGGGGCGCTACACCGGTGCAGAATCGGAAAATTTTAGTGACAATAATAACGAAATTTTTTTTCGTTTCGATTTTAAAGTCCATGCGCCAAGCTAAAGTGAGCGTTTAATTTGTGTTTGTATTTGAATTTTCTCAGGCAGATGTGGCATTCGAATTGGGGGGCAATGCCGCATTCGTAGCGCAAGTGCTGATTTAAAGCCTGCTTCCATTTGTACATTCGGTTACATTGCGGACAAGGGTACTTCTTCAGATGCTGTTGATGGTGCCGGTAGCCTATAACGATTCGGAGAAAAATTCGTTAGTAACTCGGAAATTGTTAGTAGGGCACAATTATACAATTAAAAATAAAATGCAAGGGTATGCTTTATTCTTGAATTAAAAATCGTCCTGACTACGATTTACAAGTTTTCGTCAAGAAAATACTGTGTTTCGATTGCTTAAACTTTATTGAACGTCAATAGTGTTTTCTAACAACATGTCGCTCTAAGTCGCTTTTGTATCTACTGCGATGGTGGCAAAAGGAACATTGGAGTTGCGGTTGGAGGCCACATTCTATCCTTAAGTGGCGGTTCAGAGTGAATTTTCTTAAATATTTCTTGCCGCATTTGGGGCAAGTTAAATATGGCTCTTCGAAGTCTTCGTTTGCTACCCCTATAAGCATAATAGATATCGGTTTGCTTTTTACATATTTTCGGCAATAAAGCATTAAATAAGAGAAGCCAAAATACATATTCAAAAAATCACGGATACTTAAGTGCAACCTCGACCAAACTAAAAAGTTAAATAAATACGCTATTATTTAAAATTGATTTATTGTTGAGATATTTAACAAACAATTAAGATTAGATTCGTCATTTGGAAGAAGGAGACCGATTCTGCAAATTTTATTTTCAGTCTTTGTCCACTTTGATTTGGATTTTTGTTCACTTTGATTTCGGTTTTAATTCATTTTGATTTTGGTTTGAAAGAAAACAGAAGTATGAGCTTGTAGTAAATACTAAACTAAATAAAATGTTCAATAAACGTAAAAATTTGCAAAACACATGTCGCCTAAATTTATATACCATAAAACACATTACAAAGAATTCAAAAATCAAGCGAGAACTTTTGAGATGAAACATTTTATTTACGAAACTTGATGTTGTAGGTGTTTTTGAAACATTGAAGCCAGCCGTTAGAAGCCTTAAAGGTGGCGAAATTCAGTTCCTTGGCTATTTCCAAAGCTTTGGCTTGCAGGAGTGGTCCAGAAATTCGGGCATTCTGGGCTGTCATAGCGCAAAACCAGTCGTAGATCGCCTTGTTCAATTTTTTGTACATACTTTGCCGGAGCTTCTTAAGACGCAACTGATAAGCAGTAGCCCGCGTATAATTTTCCAAAACGGTCTCCTTGTTTTTGAGGCAATCATGAATTTGGGTTTTTCCACAATGAAACTGTTTGGCTATGTCTTTAGCTTTAAACCAATTCCAATGCTCTTTCATTTTAATTATCTGGTATTTCTGTTCGAGCGATAAATGAACCCTCTTTTTAGTGGTACCTAAGCCTAAAATTAATAAGAAATTTGTTATACAAGTAGGCTCCTATAGATTTCGGAGTTTTTGTAATTTTTAATGCTTGTTCATTTCAAATGCGCACTTTGGTGAAGGCAAGCATCGTTATAAAAGATAGTTGGAAGTAAAAAGTCATTCCTGAAAAATAGTTCGAGCGGCTATGAAAGAAGCTTGCAGTTAAAGAATCGGGTTACTATGAAAAACATGCCTTGGAAGACGACCGATTTCACTCATCCCACACGCAACTTCTGGAAAATAGAATTTATAACTTAATAAAAAAACGAGCCTTCGACTCTCTGCATGCTTTGCATTTTTCAACAACTCTTCCCCAAATTTCCATTATTGCCAAGTTGAAAAACGATAGGTTTAATGGTGGCCTTCAAATTTTTCACAATTAATGGTTACTCACCCTTATATTTGTGCATTACGTAGTAATTAGGTAAAAGAACTCTTGAAATATTGATGAACTTTATTGACTAATGTAAGCCCCTCTCTTCTATATTAAATATTAATATTAAAGAAATTTTAATTACAATTACGGTTAATCTCAGAGCAGTAATTGTTAGTAAATGGCAGTATAAATTATCCTTCTTATGTATCGTTATTATTAAATGCTTTAAATCAAATTTTATTTATAAATGTACCATACAAATTTTAATGTATGGATCTTAGTGAGCATTTAAAAAATATATTCAATTGTAAACGTTAATAACATAAAACTATTTTTTATAATAATTACTCATAATGATCTTTCCTGTGATACAAATGTATTTTTAGGCAATATAATCATACTATATTGAAACGAATTATAGATTTATATAAACTAATTCCAATAAAATTTAGTTTGTCAAGTATTCTTTTAACATGCATAATTCTTTTAATACCAAAATGCTGCCAGACATTGGTAGGGGGCTATAATAAATAGAAAAGATTTCGAGGTATGTTTGCTCAAGTTCGGTTTACAGTAATGCTAACTAATTAGAATTAAAAAAGGATCTAGACTCCACCTAAAGAAGTTCCTCAGATCTAACTTTCACACTCAAGCTTCTCGTTTAATGTACGATCTTAATTCGGCGACGCCTAAATCTTGCAGATTCAATTTGTATCGTTGACCTATTTCTCATCTATCGCTTAATTAGTACAAAACTTCTAAGTCCATAATCAGCTTCAAATTATTTCATCTTATACGGTCTTGATACAATTTCATTCGAGTGCCTCAACTAAAAGTTCATGTTTGTTTTTCATTAGAGAATCTCCATCTATTCATTTAATATTCTAACAAATAAAACTCTTAATATATAAGGTATACATTTAAAAGCGAACTAATTATTTCAGAATTCAATTGATTGAAAAAGCAAAACTTGTACTTACTACTTTTGGCCTTCAAATCCGGGTTCACATGCTTTAGGATCGTCTTCTGCAATTAATCAATGTCATCTCGGAATTTCCCAACGATATAAATAATAATTACTAGAGTTTTGACTAAAAATTAATTTTATTTTGTGATGTCTTATTTACGTCCCAATTACTGCCTTTTTGTTCTCGTTATACGAACTTAAAAATCTCTGACGAAAATAAAATTTTCTATTTGCAGAAATTGATTTTAATCATTATCTGTGTTAAATTACAAGTGACTATATAGAAATATGTACATTTCTTAATAAATTATGTAATTATTCACAATATAATACAGTTGAAGTTAAAAATTTTGTACTTAACTATGCATTATATTAGACAATTTCGGTATACATTAGTGTTACGAATAATAAATGTGTTAAAACAGCATTTTAATATTTACTAGTAAGAAATTTTGGTAGTTTAAAAAAATCTCAACTTCACTGTATCATTTGTGTTAACTTGAAAATTTTATAATATAGCAATTCTTAATGTCAAATAAATATCTTTGGTTCAAACTTAGATTTGTGAAAAATTAACAAAATTTGTAGTAAAAACTAAATCGTTATTTCACTGGGAACCACGGTTTTTCATTTTTAATGAACGTATGGCACAGTTAAGGTGGTTTTTCAGATTTCTAGCTATTAATTATTTATGTTAATAAATAATTGCATAAAATATGGCCAAGATATTGTATATTGGGTGTCTTAAACATCAAATGAAAACATTACAGATAAAATTGCCACCGGTTCTTTAGGCGTTCCATAACCATCCTTCGATCTCGTTAATTACTATAAGTTAATAACAAATATTTGGTATATGTTCACAGCTTACTAAAAATAGTCTTTTAAATTATCATGCAATACTAAAAATAAAATGGTAACTTGAAATATGTAAACTAGATCAATAAAATAATAAAAAACTTATTATAAGTTTATAAATTGACTAGATGCCTTTCTAAATGAGAATGGCAAGAATGTTGCTATGATGGCACATTTTAAATATGAAATTAAAGACTGATTCAACTATAAAATATATGCTACCTTCACTCACGAGCAAGCTATTTTAGGGTAGTAAGGTCACTCGTTAAAATCTTTGGTTTAATGGTACCCTCGATTAATTAAAACATCTAATATTCAAGAAAAATATTTTCCCGTTAGAAAAATTTAGCAGTAACTAGCTCTGATCGAAAATAAATTTAAGTGAACAAATTAAATAAAAAAATATAAAAAAACTAATCTAAACGTAGCAGAATCTATAGTATAGCCAATAAATCTTATTATAACCTATGTACAGCAGTTTTTCTTTAAATTTAGAAAATGTATAACTTTGGTTTCAGTTTTAGTCTAAGATTTCTTTCTGATGTTAAAAGCTTGTAATTAATTTTAAGATAGACATTATTACACGAATGTACTTTAAAGGTACGTGACAATTTGTCGGTAGCTTTTCGGCTGCCTATGTTGGGTATCACAATGCCGTTTTAGATTGGACAACTGATGGAATCTCCTACGACAATGCGAACATTGAAATCTAGCAGCCTTGCCACATTCGTAAACCATATGCCTACGCATATTACCACGATGTCTGTAGACTCTACCACAATTTTCACAGGGATAACCCTCAGTTGAATCAGCTCCCGACACCCGGGAGTGGTACCATATTTTCAAGCCTGGAAATAAATACTACTGTACTAGCGATTTTAAGAACACCCATTTTATCATAATACTCTTAATATTTGTTTTGTAAGTAATGTGGCCTTTATATCTATTTAAATTCTAATTATTTGAAATTAATGAAAAATTATAACAAAACAAAAACAAAATAAAGACTAATTTTCACTGTATCAAACAATTAAAAAAAAACAAAACAAATCACAAACTTACTAGCATCTACTAGGGGGACGGGAAGAAGAAATTAAAATTAAATGAGACTACGGAATAGAATTCATCAATTTATTTAATTACCCATTTTACACGATTGTTTTAAATTAAATTATTTAAAAATTAGTCTTCTGAGTGGCAAAGTTGGAGGATGGCCATTTTGCAGCAGTGTTAAATCTGTAACAAAAGAGAAAAACATCTGTAAAATTGTGAGCTATAGAACCCCCATCATAATTGCAGTCATTAACTGCTTTAAAAAAATTTAGCAAAAACTCTGGGCGGGTAAAACTTCAGACGAAAAGTACTTTTATTGCAATAATGAAAGTATAAAGTTAGTTTGTTTTTCATCAAATTTATTACTTTTGAATATTTTGAAATTACTATGAATTGCAACCATGATATTTGAATCGAATTTTATGATAATAAAAATAAGAAAAATTACCTGCTTATTTCTAGATGATCCTAGCAGCAATCCGTCCAGTTAATAAAAAAAAAGGACTGGGAAATTGATGCATGCATATGAATTGACAAACTATGATTTGAAATTTTAAAAATGGAAGGGTAGGATAAGGGAAAATGATAAATTAATCAGTGCACTCTTGGATGTGACGTAGAAGTCCTGATCGGTACTTGTATCTTCGGCCACACTTGCAGATTTGTCCATAGAAGTTGCAACCTGTAGAAGAGGCGCCCATCTTCTGTTTTGTTAATGGATTTTTGTTTAAATTTAAAGTAAGCTTACATTTATGTTTATTTGTACTTTTTAAAATAGGCACAGAAACCATCATAATGAATTGTGTAAAATTACTTTTGCCAATTTGCCGGCTTAAGCAAGAAGTAACTTTGCAAAACTCATTAGGAAAATTCCTATGCTGACTAGCTTTCATTGGTAATGATTTAAAATGTAATTTTAGCAGTGATTATTGTAATCATCAATAATGGCTTTAATTACCAGTTATATTGAAATTTATTGGCCCACCTCCACCCAGTCCAAGTGTTTTTGAAGAAAACTCTTGACCTGCTTAGCTTTGATTAAGAACTCAAAAATGATATGAAACAATGGATTACCAACTTTCTATTACCAAAATATTTAAAATACCCAGTTCTGTAAAGTACCCTCCGCACATTAAATGAAAGTAAATTTAATAGTGTGCAGGGTACGTGAAAGACTGGAAAATAATAATGGTAAGAGAAAGACATGACAAATTCTAAATATTGAAATGAATTTATTATATAAAATTAATTGAGTGTAATTTTCGTTAATCATGACTAGAAAGACGTTTAACAATGGAAATATCAACCTCGAGAATTTCATGTTTGAATTTTTTTTCGTGATTTCGCAAGATGTCTCTTCTAGAAAACTTCCTTAAACACACTTTACACGCAAATTGTTTAGCTACTCCGCATTCGTAACGTAAATGACGCTCAAGAGTGTATTGAACGGAGTATTGTCTTCCACACCGTCCACATTGGTAGGGGGATTGTACTGCAAAAAATCATTCATGCACTTTTCACTTCATCGAACGAGAGAAGACCAACTTTTAGAAAACTTAATGTTCAAAACATAGCAGTCTAGTTTTACAGCACTAATAAAGTATAGTACTGCAATCCTAAAGCTGCCCTAATAATATTGGCCTTCTATGTAACAGAGACAACTACAAACACTCAAGTCAAGCACACAAATAAGCAGTACAAGCTGACTAAGACGATTTGGGGTACGTTACCGATAAGTTGGTTAAACACTTTCATTTAAATGCACTTATGTTGTTTCTAGTAGTCAATTTTAAGAGGAAGGCTTGGAATACCAAATGAGATATTCAAGCTTCAGGCGCCACAATTTTTAACAAATCTAAAGTAAATATATACTTATTTAAAACGGCGATGATCTAAAGCAAGTGATTGTTTGAAAAATGGTATAGCACGAATTTATAAAAATCGAAGGGTGTTACTTCATTGTCTTTAAAAACAAAGACAACTACATTATACTGTACCTGATTTTTGTGCTGTATGCACACCATAATCTTGCAGATTAATTTTAATTACCTCGTTGTGTTTATAAAACGCAACTACACTTTCCTATAATAGGAGATTATGATTATAACTGCAAACACTTGATGCTGAAAACCTTCAGTAATTGAAAATTGTAAATTGATAGAACTATCATT
Organism: Helochares maculicollis; assembly: GCA_033557835.1. Classification (NCBI taxonomy): domain Eukaryota; kingdom Metazoa; phylum Arthropoda; class Insecta; order Coleoptera; family Hydrophilidae; genus Helochares; species Helochares maculicollis. The sequence continues at coordinate 29,631 of JAWQRO010000433.1, forward strand.
TCAAAAGTATAAAGTGGCAGTTAAATCATTTTTCAAAATAATCAATTAGAGCAGGTTGGGCTGCAAGAAAATTAAATTAAACATAAATAGTAGATAAAATGATAATGCAAACAGATTCATAGCGACATTTTCAGTCAAGTAAATAAACTATTTATTCGATAGTCAAATAGAGTTATTTGTTCACTTAAACGAATACATCCAACATACAATAATTTCCCGAAAGAAATTATTTCAAACATTTAGAAAACCAATACCTCATTGCTTTAAGTAAAGCAACTACAGTTTCTAGTAAAAAAAAATCACAAAAGCTGAAAAAATAAGGAATAACACTGTGGACAATTTCAATGTTGAAAATTATGTCGAAGTAAGACAGAAGCTGCAACAATTTTTTTAGTAGAGTTAAAGTAAACAATACAAAAAAATGTGTACAGCTGAAATAAACAAAATAAAAATTGTCCAAAGTAGAGAAGGCTGAAATATCAAGTGTAACCATAAAACTATAGTTTGCATGTTGCACCGTAATTACCTCATTGCCTCATAAGATAGGCAACTACAATTTGCCAATATCAACATTAGTTACCTCACTGTAAAAAGAACAATTCTGCTTTTTACAGCTACAGAAGTTAAAAACTGCAAATAAAAAACACTGAATAAAAGTATGAAGGCCTTTTTAGTGCAAAAAACCCACATGTTAGCAGTCAGTTCAGCATGAGCTGTTAACTGGAAGAGAAGTTCGTGTTTCACATATTTGACAAATGTGATTAAGTGGGGGTAGTCAACATGGAAAAAAGTAGGCTGCACTTGTCACCCAAATATTCTCTAAAAGAGTAGTTAGAGTAATTTGGAAACAAATTACAGCATACTCTGATATTGTAGGTATTTGAAAATGAGAATCTGAAAAAGGCTAAGAAATTCATTAAAAACCAAGACCTTACCATGTCAAAATAGTATACCTCACTACCCCTTTATTAAAAATAAAGTAATTTTTAAAAAGGGGCAGCTACAATTTTAACTCTGCAATAAAATTATTTTACTAAATAGCTAAATAATTAGCCAATAGCTGCAAATGTGTACATTAAATAAATAAAAATTGATGAGACCCATGTAATTCTGCATATATGATTCAAATATGATCAAAAAATTAGAAAATTATTATTGCATTGAATAGCCAAGCAACAATTACATTTTTCGTTGTGTGGAAAGAAGAGACCGAATTGTATGTGCAAACACATGAAAAGTAGCGATGCAGTTTACACAAACGAATTCAGACTCAACCCAATTAAATATACAATTTGTAGAACAATGAATCACTAACATTTTACAAAGGACAACGTAATCCAATATAAAACCATTAATGATAATTAGAACTCCTACTTTGCACGCCAATGTATTTCACAGTAAAAGTAGCTGCAAAAATACCGGGCATACAAAACAAAAATTCAAAAGAAATTGCAATACAATTGTTTAAATAATTAATACAATTAAAATGTGATGTTTCAAGTGTTAATAATAATCTTAGCGATTTTAAGACCATAATTTAATAATATTTACAGAAAAAACATTTTAGGTTGAATAGATTTAAAATTTCAAAATAAAAAAAATAATGTTACCTGCATAAATAATGATTACCTCACTGCTCAAAAGCAGCTACTTTATATCTGACCAATTAAAAGCAAATATTGTATTACTCTAAATTAAGTATTTACCTCACTGTAAGCATTTTAAAGCAAATGCATACAGCTACAGAATTCTTGGTTTTTAGCAATTAGAGTGCACTTCCATCAAATAAAATCACTGAAAATGCTATAGATAAAGAAATCCATAGCATTTAAAACTAATTAACAATTACCAAAGCGGGGGAAAAAGTAGGCCTCACTTGGGAAATTGCAATTAATTTTTTACTTACGCAGGTAAGGCAACAGAATAAATGCTAAAGTAGTGCATCATTCCGATGCCGTCCTGGAATACCTCATTATCAGCAAAGTAGCTGATAACTACTACAAAAGGAAATAATGTACAATATTAACAATAGGCAAAATATTAAGTTATAATAGAGCATGCACAATATAATCAATATAGAAAACAAGTTAGATCAAATACGAAAAGAAAATAGATAGAAGGCCAACATTATTGTAATTTATACAACTACCAACAGATGATACATTTTGTACCATTTGAAAAATCTACACATATTAAGTATAGATTGTGGCCGAATGTAAACAAATCTACGCTTGTGGTCAATTTTTAAGTAGTTTCAGTTTGCTGATACTCAAATAAGAAATGTATTTTAATAAAACAAAAGTCACCAATCACCATAATCAATTTTGAAAATTTAGATACTTTCCAATAGTTTTATGTATCATATGTAAGTTAGTACAAACAAGGAACCCAAATACAAAACATCTGCAGATATGTGACGAAACTAATAGCAGCAATTCTCATTGATATATTAAAGAAAATTGAACATGTGTTTGTAAGTAAAATAGCTTTCATTTATGAGCATAAAAATATTCGTCAAAATCAAAATAATAAAAACAAGGTAATCGAGTAACAATGTGACAGCCTGTTCTCCGAGACTATAGAGCCTCTGATTTTTTTTATAAAGAACCAAAACGCAGGTACAGCGTAATAGAGGTGTTCAAATATGTTTTGATTAAAATGAGAAAAAAAGTCATTTTGCAATTTTGGAAGTTGCCTTTTATTATGCAAGACTAATGTAAAACCCCCTCCAATTTTGCAAGACGCTTTATTAATTCTGTAAACTTTCTGATGAAAATTTTATTTTGGACAAAGGGGCCCTGCAGTTTTGATTCTAAACCGTCTCCCCCTGCCTACCTTTACACCGCACCATCGGCGTTGCCCAAAGCACAGCATAAAATCGGCCCCTTTCACTCGCGAGTTATACAATTTTGACACTTGAAAATAAAAACCCTCTGAATCCCCTTATGTATGAATAACTGAGTTCTGTATGAAAGGTGTACTTGAAAATAATAATAGATCAATTGCAAGTCTCGACAATCTATAGAATGTAATATTCCGGTATGAAAGCAATAAGTAAACAAGAAAAATTGGTTGCAATGAATCTACTGCGAGATAAAACCAAGTTTCGTTAGAGAAATTTAAATGTATGTGAAAAGCACTGTCACTTTGTCATCTAGGGGGGAGAGGGTTATTATTAAAGACAGCTAATAAAGAAACTACTTATAATACAAAAAAGCAAATGAAAGGAAAGCAACACAAACCAAAATTAGAATCAACTACCAGAGGAAAATAAATACAAAAATAAAAATCAGAGACTGATAATCCGGGAGTTAAGTTTTGTCACATAATGCAGATGTTACTAAAATCTCCTTAACCCAAGTGCAAGAAGTGTACCCCATGTACTTGCTAATCATTCACAAATTTGACTGGAAAAACAAAAACTCAAAGAAAACCACCAACCTAAATACACAGTAGTGCATTTCAGAACCAAAACCGAACCAGTTTTTCTTCAGTTTTTATTACTCCTATGCCAAATTATGTTGAACAATGTTTAACAAACTTTCAAATAGAAAATTTTATCAATATATATTGTTTTTAAATTTTGACAACTATTTTGTTCTTGAAAAGAATTTACATTTACTCCGGAGTCTAGATAATTATATAATGATAACAAGTGCAGTCTGTACACTTTTTGCATTAAAGCGAAGGAGTTTTGGAATTGGATCGTAAATCCTACCTTGTGAGTCCCTGTGAGCGCCAACAGCCTCTTGTGCGGCTAAAAACACTTCGTCTTGACTTTGATTACCCATATGCCATTGTCCAAATCCTGGAAAAAAGGTGCAGGTGACCGCAATTAAACAAAACATTCATTTCTACGGATTTATTTTAATGTTAAGATAAACATAAACCTAAGCTTTTTGTTGCAGCTAAGTGTGTCAATATGAACTTTAAAAATGAACGGTATTCTTTAAGATATTTAACAGTTACCTTAAATGGCCAAAAATAAATGAAAATTCTACTTTCTTAGTATGTTTTAACCAAATAACAAATCAAAGCATTTGTAAAGCGCAATTTTTTGGCAAAATTAGCAAATAATTTATTAAAATTACTGGCTTTAATTTGTAATGCGTTAACATTAATGTTTCAGAAGTTAATTTAATACAATCCTCCGATTTCAAATTTCAATATCAATTAATGCCCTAAATACTTTTACGCTAAAAGAAAATTAATGCAACTGAAAATTTTGTATTAAATGAGCTTTCACCTAATAAAAAAGAAAACTCCTAGTCCTATTATTCTATATATTGTAACAGTAAATAAATTAGTAGCTATAATCAAAATTTGCCATCTTGACCTTAATTCCTAACTTTTTAAGATAGTGCTGCAAACTTGTCCGTTTGATACCAAAGTCTATAGAAGCCTGAGTAATAGTAACGTTTCTGTTTAAAATGGCGTCCAGAGCGTATTTGACACTTTCTCTAGAATATTTCCGAATTGACCCTCCGATCATATCTAGAAGAGGCTCGATTCTATGGTCGAAGACGCCGAGTGGGTCTTGGTCTTGCATACTGATACTGTTTGGTGGATTGAAGGAGTATCTTCTCCTTTTTGAATCTAAAACCAATGAACAGTATTCTGTATCCACCAAACAATAACTAGTATGCTACTTATAAATTTTAAGTACAATAAAAAGGCATACAGCAGTCAAACTGAAAACGTAAGCCCTAACACTATGGGTCCTGCTATATAAATTTCATGTGTTATACCATCTATATCAGTCATTGCTCAAGTGTAATTGTTTCTAATTTAATTGGACGTGCACCAAAAAGAAATACGATAAATCTAATTAAAATAAAGCACAGCCAACACGAAGTTTGAATTGCAAATAACATGATCAATCATAATGCAGAGCAAATAGGTGCCATGTAACAAGTTCTCAGCTTTAAACACTTTCACCAAATGCCATGCATATATGAAGCAGAGATCAAAGTACACTTCCACTTCAAATATGCAAAATGCACCCAAATCACTATAATTGATTAAAGTGCTAGAAGTAATAGCACTAACAATTATATTGAATTTAAATAATGGTTTGGTGGTTGACACATTGATGTCAAACTGCAGATATTTGATGACAGTTAGAAACTGTGGTAAGGTGTTTAATGGAGAATTAATAGTGGCAAATGGCCGACATATAAATTGGGACGTTGGACAATCAAGACAGTGAATGGGATAGTTACATTTTGTTAAGTAAAAATGCAATTTAGGATGCAGAAAGGTGGAGGACGTTCTTTGCAACTTCAATTTGAAATTAATTGAATTTTTAAAACCTGAAAAATCATGGCACTTAATAATTTGTATTATTTTCACCATTTAACCTTTATCATACCGCCGCTTTCAACTTTATTTGTATTCCCTGCTGCTCAGAATTAAATTTGTATTGAGTGCAACCAAATATTGCTTGAATATCAGAGCCCTTTCTGTTTATACCGACATGAAGCAAAAATGAATTAATTATAATAAATAACTTTATTGCAAAATAAAAATTCATTTCAGAAAAATTGTTAGATTATCTAATAAAATTATTTATAGCAATTTATTCAGGAATGTATAACTGTTTTGACTATCACTTTTAGTGCATATAAAATTAAAATTTAACATGGGTGTGCCATTTTTCAAAACAGTCAACCACACATAAGCCAGTATCACATACTTTACAATAATATGTTGAGCGCGTATATTTATTTTTTGAAGAACAAACACGACAACGTCTCAATTTGCATTTTGATGGCCAATGTTTTGAATGCTTCATCTCAAGGCGAAATAGTCCTGTAGCTGAACATGGCCTTCCTAGACTTCGTCTCTTACTCTTGGTAATATTCACCTCTTGAGCTTAAGAGTATAAAAAAAAATGCTGCTTCAAATTCAATGTTCTTATGCTATTTTCTTTAATTGAAAATCATGTGATAAGACATTCAAGCACATCAGGTTTCTTTGCATATGTAATACAACTAAATATTTCAAGTTTTCAAATACTTTCGGATCATTAAATTCAAAATTAACTCATATACAAGTGTCTTTATAAGCTGTTTGTGATACTGGTCTGGTTTAACAGTAATTAGGTAGTTCATTTGGTTTTATCCAGAAAGGTGCTTATACTAGAGATCGATTAACCTTTCTACTAGTAAAGAATAAAAACACAGGGCGATAATGACCAGTAGTACAATAAAGATTAATTGGGACTCAGTTCCAATGAACTAATCATATTAATTGCATAGACAATATACGTAGTATGGTGCAGTTTATTACAAAAACAATCTAACTCATCAAACATTTTCATAACTAGGTTCTGTTCTGTAAGAGTAAAGTAGAAAACTGAAAAATCTAATGGAGTAAAAGTTAAGTATTGTATGTAAAACAGCTTTAAATCTCCAACAGAGACCTTGCAAGAGAAGCACATGTCTACAGGGTGGAAAATTAATATTAAATCATTCAAAACCTTTGCTAAAACTTTTTCCTCTTTAGTATTTGTTTCCAAGTTCTTGACGGAATGAAAGGAAATAAATACAGAAAGGAAAAATTAAAGTATATTTTAACACATTAGGCACTTTGAAATGAAATAATATGTAACTTAACCATTCAAGATTGCAGGGTAGTCGAAGATGAACTTTGTAAAGCATCGTAAAAAAATACTGCACACACCAAAGCTTTTACGTTTCAAATAATTTTTATATAAACATATAATCATGATATGGTATACTTGGCCCCAGCAATGATATAGAAGATATTAATTTTGCAAATTCAACGCCTACAAATTTGAAGATAACTCAATTTAAACAAATAAAATCAATATAACACATTTCATCGTATAGGTACTTAATTTGCTTTATGAATATGTAAATAGATGTTTAATGGTATTTTTCTAATTATTGTATATATTAGATAAAAAAAATCGAATCAACAACTCAAACGCAATTCTTTAAATCATTGAAATTTAATTTCTTTAATAAATTTATATATATATACTGCTGAATACCTCTACTTATTGAATACTAAATGCCATAACAGAACCAAATTGCATCTGTACATATTATTCATTTAGACCTGATAATCTAATTATTCGACTGCAAGTTGGTTCTACACAGCAAACTTAAAAATAAATGTCATGGGTATGAGATTAGGAATATTAAAGGACATGATACACAGGGTTAAAATTTATTAGGAAAATTAAAAACAAGAACGTTTTATTAAATTGGGTCATGGGATAAGCTGTTTTAATAATTTCTTTTTATTATTTATAAAGAGCTACCAGACATTATTTCATTAATATCACATTTCCACTTAATAATGTTGTTAAATGAGGCTAAAAGATCAATATTTTGGAACTGCGCTACATGCCAAAATAATGTAAAATAGTTGGATATAAAAATAATTCAGAAATGATAAAACTGCCAGGGAAGAAGGAAGGCTTCTTAAAACTACATAAAAAAAATAATTTGAAAAGTCAAGATATATTTACCTTGACTCGTACCTTCGCCCATGTTGCCATGACTAGGACCAGGTCCTCCCTGATCATCCATTTGATCCATATTACTAAGGTCATCATCATCTAACGTTAAATCTTCAATACTGTCCTCATTCATTTCCTCAACATATTCAGACTTTGGTTCAATCATCAGTTCGGTATGGGTTTCTAATTTTTCTTTAATTATAGGAACTTGTGGGACTTCTGACTCACTAGATTTATGCCTCAATATTTCTTGTTTGGTTTCTACAGGTTCAGGCACATCGGCAGTAAGTTTCGAAGAAGCAGGTATCGAAGAGGGAATGTTTTGGGCGGGTGCTTGGTTGCTATGATGAGATTCTGATGAGTTAGACGCGTCATGATGATTGTCCAACTCGTCTTGGCTCCTTCGACGTATTCTCTTTCTTTTTCGAGGACCTGGCGATGTCGATCCTTCACGCGATGTGTCTTCAAATTCCTTTTTTCTTTGTTCTATCGTTAAACCTTGAACTCTGGGCAATGAAGGTGCGGGCGGGGGACTCCTTGCCGGAGGAGGGACTGGCTTTTTAGCTTCATTATCACCTTTCTTGTTGTCTGAGAGGCCTTTGATTTGGAGGGACTCTGCCGCTTTTAATAGCGCTCCTAGTTGGTCTTGTGATATATTTACTTCGCCCCTGTACATGTAGTCCATCATGGCTTTTAGTTCCTGATACTTAACATCCTTTAGTATAAATATTGGATGTTTGTCGTAATTTTGAGAAAGAAGCGTCTGTAACAAAAAAAAGTGGTGTTGAAAATGATGGTAATATTCAAAAATCACTATGTAAGTATTACTTGTTACCAAATAAAGCAATTATAAAAACTTTCAAACAGAACATTTTGGACCTGGACAGTTTTAGAATAAAGTAGGCATTTCATGAGACTCTAAATTCATTAGTAATATTGAAGCTTAATATCTTATAGGATAACATGTTAATGCATTGCAATTCATTATTAAATGATCATTTAGTAATTTTTAAATTTAATAGAACTCGTCAACAAACAAGCCCTCGGATGGAATGGAAATTTTATTGCATGTTGAAATTATATCCATTAGAAGCAGAGTACTTCATTTATATGTAGCTTGGGGCCAATTACACAACTTAAATAGTGTCAGCATTAATTTGAAACCTGAACTTAAAATACTTTTAATCAGGGTCTTATTTCTGCATTATTAATATATTTTTGAAGTATTCAATTTCTTTGTGAACTCTGGGCAAGTATTTCATTATGCACATTTTGATCAATAATGAAGTTGAAAGTAAAAATTACAAGACAACTAATTGATGGTTAATGAAAAATACGAGTATCAATGAATAAATGAAAACACCCACACAAACCAAGGTTGTTAGCTGTAGACATGAAAGCAAAATACTAATTAGTCTAAATACAAATGACACCCCTTTTGAAAATTAAAATGTAGATGCAACACATTTTCTAAGGTACTTGCATATGAAAGCCAATGGTTTTAAAGTTAATCTTTCTCAAAAGGAGAAAACATTAAATTAGGGATTGCAGCAAAAACTGATGACATTAAAGGGGTGGTCTGGATTTCAATAATTCCCAGGGACCCAGGAAAATCAATATCCAGAAAGTACCTACTGAGCATGTGCCAAATGATGGATTGAAATATTTGGAAAAGCAAATACTAGGCACAAGATGGCCGTCACAATAACAATAGACCAAAGGCTATATTAGGGTTTAGCCCAACAAATTGGGCACTAGAGTAATTTTCCATATAAAAAATATATTACCAAAATTAGATTAATGAGGAGACCCTATAACAATGGTAAAGTAGAATTTGGAGTGTTAAGACACGAGGATATATGAAAGTAATGTAGTTAAATTTAAAATATAAGACATAATAACAATGTTAGTTATGAGAGTTAAAACTAAACTAATGTATATAAATATAAAAGCCAATCCGATACGATGCAGCTTCATT
>JAWQRO010000043.1:0-67510 GCA_033557835.1 Helochares maculicollis
GTCTTCGAGCTCATTCTGGGCGTTTTCCAATCAATGCGTGGTTTAAATTGATCATTTGTTGTCGGCAGTGGACTGTATTAACTGTTTCGCCGGGTTTAAGAAGCCCCACCACACACACACATCATTGTCTTCCTCCCAAAACGATCCGGTTGTATACTCGATGTTGATAATTCTCCTGGCGTTACTCACGACTTCTTTCATTTGGATTCTTAAAATATATCCATTTTTCATCGCCAGTTCCAGCTCGATGCAAAAAAACCTTTCTTTAGTGGCGCAAATGCAGCTTTTCGCACACCATTTTTTGTCTGTCTATCTGTCGTTCGTGCAGTTTGAGTGGAACCCATTTTCCAACCTTTTGAATCTTCCCCATGGCTCTCAGGCGATCGGAAATGGTTTGTTGACTGACATTCAACTGTTCCGCCATCAGTTGTTGTATTTGTGTAACGTCTTCGTCCAATAATGCTTGTAATTCGTCGTCTTCAAACTTTTTTGGTCAATTCTTTGTCAATAACATTGAAATCGCCAATTTTGAATCGTTGAAACCAGCGTTCACAAGTCTTTACATTTGGAGCAAGATCGCCGTAGCTCTCTACAAGAATTCGATGACTTCCCGATGCCTTTTTCTTTTGATTAAACAAGAAAATTATTACATGCCGCAAATGCTCACAATTCGAGATTTTTAACACGAAAAAAAAGTATGCTACTAATTCTTAAACAACTAAACGAATATGGCGCTTTGTAGTGGGCTGTCTTGCCAAAGAAATGGCGCTTTGGGTTCCAAAGGTTACTTCAATAGATTTCATGCGCCATCTCTTGGCAACAAAAAGATTAGTCTTATCTATAGTTGAGGCACATCCCTTGCTTGTAGAAGCCAATGGCCTTAAGTGAAAGAAGTCTTGAGTCGTATCAAAAGTTTATGAATGGTGAATTCGACATCGAAGACAATGAACGTAGTGGATGCTCAAAAGTGTAAAAAGTCACAAGATTGGAAGCATTATTAGATTAAGATTCGTCCACACGAACTTGCACTTACATTTGAACAAAATGGTTCACACCGCTTGAAAGCGTTAGAAATGATTCAAAAATAAAGAATATGACTTCCATATGAACTGACATCGATTCTTGGCACGAAAAATGTTGCTTGCCAGGCATAAGCTAAACGATTTTCTGTGCAGCATGGCGATCCACTTTGATAATCCAAAGAGGAAGAAATCCACCTGGCCATGCTTCAATAGCTAAGCCAAATAGTTCTGGACAAAAAATCTTGTTGCGTATTCAGTGTCCTATCTTATGAGTTGGTCAAAAAACCAAACCATTACTTCGTTTGCGCCAATTAATACTCCAGACACGACAAAACTATGCTCCTGCATGAGATAACGCTTGTCCACATGTTGCGACGTCAGTCAAAATCGATATGGAAGCGCTCTGGAAGTTTTAACCCACTCGGCGCATTCGCCAAACATTGCTTCTGACTTCTGACTTGTTTGGATCGATGTCACTTGGCCTATCTGTGCAACACTTCCCATCATACGAAGATACCAAAAATTGGGTTGATTGGAGGATTGACTCAAAAGATGAAGCACTCTTCCGACGCGGTATGTTGTTAAAAAGATGGGTAAAAGTATCGGCAAGTGATGGACAATGCAACGGCGAAAACTTGTTGGTGCTCTTTAATATTCGCATAAACATTTAAGCATCATCAATTTTGGTCAAGATTTGATCTATGAAAATGAGTTTCTAGAAAATCATTCAATGGGTTCACAACCGTTAGATAAACAAGCAAAAATTTTGTTTCAGAAGCATCCAATTGTGGATTGCATTGACGGAATTTGTGTTTGCAATAGGTGACAAAAATGTATTGACTACATTCTTTGATTCTGATCTCATTATATATTACATAAATGAAAGACTTGATTTTTAATTCTTTTTGTTACTAAAACACGATCCAATTGCTTATTTTCTAAGATATTATGATATATTTTCATTCTTCTGCGTTGACATAATTTCTCTTCAGCGCATCCATTGATGACATCAAAGACATGCAAAGATTTTAAAAGTTTTTATATATGTAATGCCGTCATTATGATAAGTCAAATCTATTAAAAAATAGATAAATAGAGGTGCAAGTCTAGGCAAAACGATCCTTAAACTAGTACGAGTAGAGCATTCACACGTTTATCGAAATTATTCAATGGTCAGCCGTAGTGCAAATCAGGTCGCAATTACTTCTCGATGGTGATGGCGGTCTTCCTCAGCCAACCGGCGAGGCCACAGCCGTTGCCGGCCGTACATACAAACTGAAAACTAGGCGTTGACCTACACAGAAGAAGACAGCAAAAGAACTCAATCAAAGGTGGTTTCTTTTCATCTTCATTTTAATAATGAATAGTTTCCCTTTTCGTTCAAGTCAATAATGCAGAGGCGGTCCTCTATCCCGTTAGCAAAAGGCAGGTAGCTGAAACCTTAGATTCTTGTCGAGCAGTTCACGTCTAGCTTGGTTAAGTTGCAAACGTTGCTTACAGCTCTGTAAACAAGGTTCTTGTGTCGCCCAAATTATACAATAGATATGCCCTTTGGGCACTTTTAATCCAATGCCTGAATGGCGAGAGGATATAGGAGAATTCGGAAATGAAACAATCTTCGGGTATAAGGGCGCCCTCGTTAAATTGCGGAGTACCGTTACCCAACCCGTTTCTTCTTTACAAATTAAAAAACGTTTAGGGCTCGCCGTTTAAAATCGTATTAATTCGGCTGTGGAGATAATTAAAGATCTTTTTTTCACCCTACTTTTATGATGCGACCATAGGATCGTCATGAATAGGGATTTAAGACTGGAGAGTAACTACAAACTCTGCAATGGTTTATACCTACAAGATATGAGACAATAAAGACGTCATTCGCAAGGCTGGGCCTACGGAAAAGATCAATACTCGAAAGTATCTATAATTCAAAACACCTTAATCTAACGAAACTATATTGTAGAAGTCTTGCAATAGAGAAGAACTAATACTGGCAAGGCTGGATATGAAGACAGTGATATCAATATAGCGTAAAAAATGATACACTAAAGACAAAGCTAACATTAAGCTGGGTGTGGAAAAGCTGAGATGTGAGCAACTCGTAATACTTAAACATTTCAAAAAAGATGAAGAAAGAACGAAGAAAACTCGCCAAGACCTCATAAGCGGGCATATAATCAAACTTCTACATAGTTTTTTTCTACCGTCCACTTTGCTTTAAGATTAGTAGGACACTAGGTTAAGTTCAACGACCTTCTAGAAGAACCCAGCGAGCTTCTTTATGCTTCCAAAGTTGCCGATTGGAGCTGCTCTGCCCATTGTGATGCAAATTACAACCAATTTGCAACCCCGAACATACTCTTAGTATTACTGCGGAAATTGCACCTAAATTGAAGAGTGACCATGGCATTTAAAGCAAATTCTTCAATCTATTCAAGAAGAAATAGACGGAGCGTGCGAGAGAGAAAGAAGATAGGAAGTGCTTAGAGCCGATTATGTGAGTGAGAACGGTAGACATAACGGGGATATCAACATTGAGATCAGCGGTTCAACGTCCGACCTAGTGAGATCCACGAGTCTCACATACCTTGTCTTTGCTTCAAGTCAAGTGTATTTTATTGGTCGAATACCAAACAATAAGAGGTGAATAATAATAGAGGAGTGATAACATTCATTTCGGGAATTCGCGGCTTTTGCTGGAGCGAGGCGAACCCACAACCAACGCAACTCCGAGTTCAACGTCCGACATAGTGACGCTTTACCCCTTTCCAGCTCCTACCCCTAGCTGCGTGTCTGCACTGGGACACCGGATCTCCTCACTTTTGCTTTTTCCACCCCCAAAAACTGCATCCGGGATATCGAAACAAATTGAATTTGCAATCCCAGCTACTATGGCACCCCTGGAGAGGATGCAAGGCCCCATCAGACTCTCAGCAAACCAAAAAACTAACTTCTTTTGAGTTGTCTTCTAAGGGGTTAACATGGGGATTTCCACTCCTTCCAAAGAGGCTCTACTATTCGGGAGTTGTGTGCACTTGAAGTTACGAGAATCGATCGAGTTAGCTGGTTATTCTGTCCTACCCCTCTCTCCCCCTTTTGCGTGACGGTTACCATGGAAAGTGTTGTCCCAGGTCATGCGAGGTCAAACCCGGACCTTTCGTAAGGAAGCACATCCTGGGAAAGGATAAAAGTTGCATAGGAAACGCAAGACGCCCACCTACTACCATTGGTACAAAAAAATCGTTTTTATTATTGAGAAGATGACAAAAGGGGTGGCTAATTCCCTTTCGTAGCAAAGTGCACAGGGCTAGAGTTCCCCCTTGTTATGAATGGAGGGCGATTCTCCTGATGAATGAACAAGCTGCAAAAAGGGCATATTATTGAAGCTGTTCATTTCGGTTTTGTATTCCAATTAACCTCAAGCAATTTGTACCCCCTTATGAAAATCGTTCGCTTTTTCCACCGACTATAGAACTGTAAATATTGAGAATTTTCCTCTTTCCAGGATTTGCGTAGTGCGGCCCGGATGAGTTCCCGGACTCCTCCGGATTGCACGGAGTTGTGGCACGAGTTCGTTGAACCCTGTATCGATTTTGAATAATTTCACTTTTATTTTGTTTTGAAACTAACTTGCCTATTCAATTACAGCAGATAACTGCCACCACTGAATGTAATCCCAAAATTGGAACTATTGTGACAATAGACAAATGCCAATTTTTATTTAGTTTAAACTAATAGAAATACGTGTTTTCCAATTTTTAACACTTTTTCATGTATAATAGATTTTTTTACAGCATTTAAAGTTAAAATTAGAGGGGTATATCAATTCTCCTAAACTGCTAAAGTATCCCTCGTTCATCGCAGGATTGTAGATTCAGCTTTTCATCTACTTTTACGTGAAATATTTAAATATTATTTTTATCTAGTACAAAACCATACCAGGTATATAATTAGAAATTGCGGATTTCAGACATCTGCAGCAATACAGTTTGGGATACAATAATTTGTTTGCGGTCGCAGTTGGCGATGTAATGGAAGCGCTCAGCTGTCTCATGCGGCTTACTCACCAGACTTGGCTCCTTCGGATTACCACTTGTTTGGACCCGTAGGTCACGCACGTGCTGAGCAAAGCTTTGGTTCCTATGAAGATGTCTCGATGAATAATATGAATATTGCTACGTGGTATTCACAAAATACCCGAAAGATGGGAAGAATGTACCAAAAGCGATGAAACATGCCTTTTGCTTTTAAAATCCACGTTTCATACCTCTTCAAACTCTGCCTTTTACTTTAAAAAATATAAGCTTAACAAAGTCTGAGTAGCTAATTTAAAACAATGCCTCTCTTGTTTCAACGTTGGTCATTTGTAAAAATTATACTTCTTTAATTCGAAGTACACATCATATAATTATCTATATATTTCCTATTACATCTTTATATTTCTTATATTTGCAGGATATCGCCTGAAAAGAGACAGTGGAGGAAGAGATAGGTATGTAATCAATTTATTTCTACCTAACCAATCTGAGCAACTTTAAAGTGTTCAACATGTCTTTGCCCTAATATATCGTAAGGTTTTATTTACTACCTGTCAACCTTCTTCAAACTATTTTTTCTGCTGCAATAAAATTTCAATCGGGTAAGACAATCAATTCCATACACTGTTAAATGGAGCCATAAAACTAAAACCCTTTTCATCAAATTTTGCTTTCTTTCTATTTGAGGTAAAAGTTAGCCCACCGGAAATACGTATTGTTCCTAAGAAGTTTTGTCATGGCTATTCAATGAAAATCTGTTTTTCATTGTTTTCTTGGATTTTTTGCAACACATCAGTTTTTAAAAGAAGAAACTTTGTTACAGAAAGAGTCCCAATTTCCCAGAATATTCTTGTTCTGTTGTTTAGTTATAGATTCGGTAAAACTTGAGATAAGGTCAAAACTTCATCGACAGAACGTTCTTAATAACGAGAAATTAATAATCTTTCAAACTAAAAAAAAAGACGTTTAAACGTAACGACTTTTATCCAGAGGACTGTTATTGCCTTCTTTTGTCGAATTTTTTTCACAACTATTTCGCATCAACGTGGCTGGATTTGATGCATCGTTTAATTTGCTCCTGCAATAATGAGTGGACTAGTGGCAACCGTCGTGGAAACAGACTTATTGGAGCTACGTATTAACTACATCAAAATTCTCCAATTTCGGCAGAAATAGGTGCGTTATCATATAGCAGTATTGGGCATCAGTAACAGGCATTACATGGCCAACATCATTTGGAAAATAGTCTGGCCCAAAGATGCTTTCAGCCTGAAATCCTTAACAAGCAGTGACACGCTGTGAAAGAATTTGTTTTTTGACAATTGCATACGGGTTCTCCGCCTCCCAAACAAAGCCATATTAACAAAGTCATCAAGTTGAAAAGGTGCTTCATTGCTTAGGATGATTTTGCCCAAAATGCACTTATTGTTTTTCAATAACCTATTCAACAAGCTTTGCTCTGCATGCTCTGCAAGACCATCAGGCATCAGTTGTTGTCTTCATAAACTTTTGTAAGCAAATTATTCTTTTGTGCCTGTATTCTGTGGACAGCTTCTTAAAATTTGCAATCTTTGTCTTGAATACCAAATTGATTGAATTTTTCCGCGCTACTTCGATATGGACAATTCAATGGCTTGTTTCACAGTACCCCAGAATTTTAAATTAAACTCTTTACAATTAACAAAGTTAAAACATTATTCGAAATAGATTTATTATTTTTAAGATATTTTTCAATGTTGAAGATACCTTCAAGTTATTAAAAATCTAGTTTGGGTATTCAGATTAAAATTTCTAATTTCCGTGCCCTACAGCGGATGGTAATACAAAGTTATGACAATGTATTAATTCAATTTTACTCATTGCAAATTAACATTATGTAGCAATATAGCGCCAATTTTGACACCCAAATTAAACAGACTGTTTATGATTGTTGAGTATATGAATTCTTAGGGTTAAGTGTCTAGCTACAAATAATATGTGAGCATGATTTATTTCTGGATTTTATTAAAAACGGAGAAGAAAATATAGATGAGATTATAGTTAGCTGTTTTTCTATACCGATATACAATAATCATTAAGTCAATCACTGTTAAATATCACTCACAGCATGTCTTTATTTCCGCCTTATTGTCACTTGACATTCTTCTGTTTTGCAAATATTTTAAGTTACTTCTAAGTAGAGAACCAAAAACTTTGTAGTAAGCAGGTGGTCATTGGAATTGTCATTAGTTTAGTTTCCAACCATTTCAAAAAGGTTTGTAAATGTAGGCTTCTTATACACAAGAGATGCGGGATAAGAATTAGCACTGTAGAAGAAAGACGACGGTGCCAAATTCTATTGTACCAAGTCAAATAGGTGTGAAGTATTGTTTCTGATTGTGAATCTAATTTGTTTCTACTATCAACAGTCTGTTAAAATGCCCATGCAAATCGGTGCTAATAGCAAATATTTGCTTTTATAACTGTGTTGTTTGGTAATTTCAGTGAAACATTCCAAAATTTGGCGAGAGTTCCCAATCAGATTCATTCATTTGTACTGTCTCTAAACAAGGATACAACCATTCCCAACTGATATAATAGATGTCCATTCCTCACGTCAGTGAGATGCGTTTCTTGGGTGTAATTTTCTTCTTATTTAGAAGGCGGACACCACTAAAAATTTGTGTTAAATTGACAACATTTTGTAGTATAGTAACAGAATATAAAAATATTGCACTAGGCTCTTCGGCAAAAGGCATTTGGATGAATTTTATTGATATTTACTTAATGCATTAAAGAAGTGAAAAATTGCTTCTAGATTTGAAGTCGAAAAATGAGAATTCGAACAAGGGTTTTTAAATAATTAATTCATTAGATTGTTTACTAAGCATAGATTGGCGGGCTTCAATGTGAAGTAAAAACAAAACTAACAGCAAAACTAGTATTTCATACTAGTTAGCTACTCAAAAATGGTTACAAAATCGTCGGACAAGATTGATTTTGTTGTTGGAGAATATGCATCTGCAACTTCTAGCTAAATGTACTGAATTAAACTTTAAAGTGTCGTTTATTTCATAGATTAGAATTTGTTAAAGGAGTTATACAAAAATCTGAGTGAAAAATTTTGAGTTTCTGCTGAAATTATTCTCAATTTGCGGCTGATTCACATTTGACTGGGCTGAAATTCTACAAGAAATCGCCAGTTTTTCCAAGTTTTAAGGTTCCTAGAATGAAAATTGGGGGATCTTACTGCAAATACGACAAATTAATAACTATACATACTTTTCCAAAGGCTATCTACTGATATACTCTTCTTGTACTGAGTTCCGGAAGATGTCGTAACACAAATTAAAGACTAATTAACTGATTCAATTGCGTTGAATTGTCAAAGCAAAATAAAATGATCGCGCATAATATACATAATACACCCGAACACTCAAAATGAGACTGATCATGTCACCAAGTTGGATCATTCTTACTTATTACTTCCATATAATACACCAATTAAATGGACGACGTTGCTTAGCAAAACCCATGGATTCTCACCTTTAAATGGTATTATTTAATTTATAAATCTAATTTCAGTGTTATGATTAAACTTTTGTTATAAATTATCTTGTAAAAGAAAAATTTTAAACTTTCATGAGAAATACGGAATTATTTACTAACAATGGTAGAACATCTTTTAATCAAAGTATTGGCCCTCGCTTTTTACACCTTTTTTCCATCACTCGGGCAGTGTATGGATGCCATTTCAACAAAAGTTTCAACTTTCATTGATACCCATTCATCGAGCCATTTTTGTACATCCTCGAAAGTCTTGAAATATTGCTCAGCCATTTTCTTTAATTTTTTGTTACTCATCAGTTTTCAAATGAAGAAACTTTGTTACAGAAAGAGTCCAGTTCTGTTGTTTAATTATCGATTCGGTAAAACTTGAGATAATGCCAAAACTTCATCGACACTTTCATTGATACCTAACCAGTGCGAGTCCCATCGATGAGAATAGGTGACAATCAGAAGGCGCCAGGTCTGGATAATACGGCGGGTGGGGTAGGAGTTCCCAAGCGAAGAAATCGTTTCTTTGACCGCTTCGGCTGAAAGTGCAGGAGCGTTGTCATGCTGCAGAATGACTTTGCCGTGTCTTCGAGCCCGTTCTGGGCTATTTTCGATCAATGCTTGGTTTAAATTGATCAATTGTTATCACTAGCGGACGATATTAACTATTTAGCTGGGTTTGAGAAGCCCTTCTGATTCCACCATACACATCATTGTCTTCCTCCCAAAACCATCCGGTTTTGTACTCGATGTTGATGGTTGTCCTGGCGTTACCCACGATTTCTTACGTTTGGGATTCTCAAAATATATTCATTTTTCAACGCCAGTTACAGCTCGATGCAAAAACCCTTTCTTCTCTGGCATAAATGCAGCATTTCGTACACAGTTTTTCGTCTTTCAATTTGTCGTTCGTTCAGTTTGTGTGGACCCCATTTTCCAACCTTTTGAATCTTCCCCAGGGCTCTCAGGCGATCGGAAATGACTTGCCGAGTGACATTCAACTGCTTCGCCATCATTTGTTGTGTTTGTGTATCGTCTTCGTCCAATAATGCTTGTAATTTGTCGTCTTCAAACTTTTTTGGTCAATTTTCACGTTCTTTGTCAATAACATTGAAGTCGCCACTTTTGAGACGAATTCAGAAACAAGTCTTGAGAGTTGGCGCCATCTCTTGACAATAAAACGACATCTTAAATTTGCGCACCTGGTATGCCTCAACATGTTTGTGATTGCTTAGTGAAAAGCCAACTTATGCAGCTCATCTAACATTTACAACAATCAATTTATGTTAAAAACAATTAACTTCTTAGGGCGACCATTTTGGATAAAACGACATCGTCATTAGTCAACAGAATCTACTGGCTCATTTTGACGCGTATATAATTCTACTGAAAATATGTTTGCTTATCTTTCTCCACTATAACTACTCAAATTGTTTAAAAATTGACGAGGAATTTTCTATACAGTATGAGCCTGAAAGTTTTCGTTGACTTAGCTGAAAATGAATCCATTAAAGAGATACTTTATTCACATAATGTGGCTTCAAGGCCACACATACTTGGAAAAATTGGCAATTACTATGAACCTTATTTTTGAACCAAGTGTATTGTAGCTTATTTCAGGTTGAACACGTGATAAACACTCCACAGGACTGATACAAAAATATGAGTAAGAAGTTTTTAATGTAAATAGAAATCATAAGTATTTCATAGATATACCAAAACTAAACATTTGCCACTCAATATCGCTTGATTGGGCTGCAACTCAACAGAAGATTGATTTATTGGAAAAGCGTTAGCAATAGTACGATACAAAAATTTCATTCTGTCTGTAAGTTTCGTTGACTTTGCTGAAAATGAAACCATTACTTTATTCACATGATGTGGCTTCAAGGCCGCACACTTGGAAAAGTTGACAATTACTATAAATTGCACTGTTGAACCTAGTATTGTAGCATATTTCAAGCTGGATACGTGATAAACACTCCCCAGGACTAATACAAAAATATGAGTAAGAAGTTTTCATTGTAAATAGAAATCATAAGTATTTCATAGATATACTAAAACTTAGCCTAAACATGCGATTTCTAATTTTTGGGGAAAGAATGATCCAATTTGCCACTCAAAATCGCTTGATTGGGCTGCAACTCAACAGGAGATTAATTTATTGGGAAAACGTTAGCAATAATACGAAACAAAAATTTCATTCTCTTTATCACAAATTTTCAGAGGTCAAAAGAAATGATTGCGTCAGCGTTTATCCTTTTTGTTTGTCCGCAGGGGGTCGCTGGAGAAAATATTGCAATGCCTATATGTATTTTTTTTGCATTAATATCCCAAAAATCGCATATATGAGACAAATCGTTTTAAATATTGTACAACACGTTTTAGAAGGATTTAATTTCGGGAAACTGACGAGTTGGGAAACGATCGAACTTGAAGCAGTGCACTAGTGCACTGCAATTCGGCGCACCGAGTCCCTACTCTACCTACACTAGAGGACTGTTTGTTAGGCTAGGTCAGCGTCGAGACGGCTTTGCACTGCCAGTGTGCCTAAAAATCGCGTCGCCGATGCATTTCCTCATGAAACTCGCGCGCTCTCGTCACAGGCACTTCCCGTCACAGCCTACTCGAAACGCTCGTGCGTGAACTTGCCGTTGTTAACTGCGCGTTTTCTTTTGTTTAAGAACATTTTTTCCACCTAGTGCGTGTCGGTAAATCCTTTTCTGACCACTCAAAGGACTACGAAAGAAAAGGTGCGTCGACATCAGCAGGATTATGAAAAGAGGAGGGGATGAAAGAACTGTTGAATAATAAATACGCACGCACCAGCCACTATTTTGCGTAAAATACTTTCATTCAGCCTTTATTGTCTCATATTTAAAAGTAGAGACTACTTTAACCAACCAGGATTGAAAGAGCTTTGAAAGAACTGCACTATAAGACGTTGTGACTCTGGGACCGCCTGGATCTAAGACAACCTGACCCAAAGGAAGTATTTCGAGGCCACTTTCCAGAGTGTTCCTTATTTCTACATTTTTCCTGAAACATCATCTTAAGTCTTCTTTCGGATATCTCCTTGAGACAAATTTCCCAAAGGAGTTTCTCACAATTTTTGGCTGAACATCACACAAAATCTTTCTCCAGAATATTTCTGCAGGACAGCTCACGTGGACATTCTCATGAGCACTTAATCAGTTCATTTCTCCACGGAACAGCGAGACACTTCCCCAAACCGATTCACCTGTTCATTTCTCAAAGGCGTTCCTGGAGAACAAATCTCCAGAAGCTGAGACAAAATTCCTAGGGGCAAGGTTCCTCCAAGACAGCATTTACAAACCTTGCTCAAAAGCAACTAAGGCAGCCGAAGAGCCTAAGAAAGGATATAGCAAGCCCGTTGCTTTACATTATAAGCAAACCTTTGGTGTAATGAATTGATAACCTAACAAATCAAGAGACGCATTCCAAACACATTAATTGAATTCTTATCTGAGATCGCAGAGTATGTAACATTACGTAAGGTTATGCCCCTGAAATTGGCATGTGCAAATGCAACGAAAATCCGTATCGCCCGTGAGAAGCTAAAACTGCACATTAGGCGCCTGCCTTAATCAAACACCAGATTGACCTCAAACTATCTGAATTATAATACAAATACTCGGAAGAATTCGCAGTGACAAAAGAAATATGTGCAAGTCAATGAAAATAATGTCAATTGAGTTAGTGATAATGAATCTTATATTGATTTATCTAAAAATAGTCTCTAGTTGCACATAATTTCACTCTCAACTGGACGTACGTCAACAATTTAAACTTAAACTTGAATCGGCGACAGAGATTTTTGGGAAGGCCGAACGAAAGTCCTCATCGGTAAAGTAAATCCACCGGAAAAAATCGTAAGGAAACCCGAGAGTTCGAACCGTTTGAAGAAAATCGTATTTACAGCGTTCAATACCATCAAAAGTGAAAATTCAAGATGGCGGCTGCTCCGTTTCCGTCGAATTTTCACACAAAACAACGCCCAGAACCGAAGTTATTTTAAAACATCCGACTTATTTCAAGGTAACAATTCAATCTTTTAACAGGGCCGAGCGTTTAGCTTTTCGAAAAAACCGCCCCTTTACCCTTCTTCGGCCATCTTGTCGCCCGTGGAAAATTTCAGTTGCTTCAACTTTGACCTTTTAGAGGAAGCCTTGCCAAAATTTTCGGCTTTTAGGCCAGTTTTCACCTGGATTGTGGCGAAAACCGCAAGTAGGCGAGGAGCGGTTGTGGGGAGGGCTCGACTTGCCCCAAAAAGGTAGGTTAATTTTCATTTCTAAAAGGCTTTCGTTTTCAAGTTCAACCCAAGGTTAATGAAAAATGAGTTTTCTTTGTTCTGATAAGAGTTTTTTCGGCGTTATTTGACGCAGTTTGCTTATCTCTATCTCTGGAATTGTTGTAGATTCTGTTTTGTTTTGGCTTTAATGCGAAATCAGCCTTTGGGGTTTTGAGGAATTCACTGTGATTTTTCTAGTTCGTTTGTTTGTTATCGGGTTTTGTTAAATTGTGGCAAAGGTTAATTTAGCAGTTGCTTGATTGGCGAATGGTTGTTTTGTGTTTCGTTTCAATAAGATGTTTTATAAACAGTTTCTGAATATAATCGCATTGTGATGATATAATTTGTTCGGGTAATTAATTAGGTTTAGATTCCTGTGGTGTGATCGCATGTGTTAGTGAGCTACGAAAAGATTTTACGGTTAGGGGGCTCGTTTGAGTACCGCCTTTTGAGTAACGGTACTATTAGATGAGGTAGTTTAACTGTTTGTGATCCACCCCCTACCCTCTGCGCATGGCACTCCTCGCAATGCTTTAAAATGTCTTGCATCCACATACCTGGTAGTAGTACTTTTCGAACACCTTAGGTAGGTGGTGCGGTTTCGTTTTAAAAATATTTACGTGGCGCGTTTGTAAATTGTTTTGTTTATATAATCATGCAGTACCGGAGAGTTTCACTAAAAATTAAGGTAAATAGTATTTTGTAAATTTTTAGTGTGTGAATAAATATTCCCATGAGAATTATCGCAGATGGGAATAAGATTTTGGTGACATTATTACAATCTGTTTCTGCTACAAATATGTTTATATTAGTTTGGTTCTATCTGTACTCTGAAGTGGACTGTTGTGTTGTATCCCAAGCTTGGCATGTGTTAAGTGCTCCTTTGATTTATCATCTTCTATTAAAAAATGAAGACTTTGATCTTTTTACTATTTTTCATAAAATCGATAATTGAGGGACCAAACTATGGACTACTGTTATAACCCGCTGGAGAAAATATTAGGTGTAATAACATACAAAGGAACGAATACAACGGAAGTCGTCATATTTTCTAATTTTTTGTTTCTGATGAATATGGCATTTGGGAATTGGTCTTGTTCATAAGAGTTAGACTTTTTTTTACTAAGAGGATCACAAGACCGTCGGTCCAGCAGATAAACCTTTAAATCAGATTTATACCCCCAAGAGGATAAAGGAACACAACAAGTGTGTACGTAGAGGTGAGATGTTGTATTTTGTTAAATCGGTAACAACAGAATTCCATAGTTTGGTCCCTCAACGGGGATTTACAATTTGTCCCGCAAAGGCACACATTTAGATAAAGAACTGAAGATGGAACATTTGCACAAATTGTTTTGGTCGATAGTATTTCAGTTAGTTAATCAAACTACATCAAAGATTCTAAATTGTCTTCAACACCTGTCTTCTATTGCAATTTTTAGAGGATATCCATAAGTAAGAATCATTTTCTTAACATTATTGGGAGTAAATCTTCTTCAAAAACGTGATTTCCACAAATACTTAGTTTCATCATGGTGATGATGTATATGAGTGAGTATATGAGTACCAAATACCATTTAACCACTGCTAAGCTAAGTGCTCTTATATTGTTGGAAAGCATTGAATCTTATTAAAAGGGGACGAATTAAACAGGAATTTTGTGATTTAGTTTAGATTCTTGTGTTGACGTTCTTCTATTTAGTCAGCTATTATTTCTATCAAAATTGAATTTTAATACTTATATTATTATATAATTAAAACTTTTAATTTTATCATTTTTCGATCTTTTGATTTGGTAGACAATAGGTACTGACATCTTTGAGTGGCCATCTTCTGCTTACGATTGTGAACTTCGAATTTTTAGAAGTTTATCCTAAATATGTCTTCCTCACATGCAGTACTTAGGTGAAATATGTTGTCTCTTGCAATTGCTAGTGGCGTTTAGCTCACACAAAGAGACTTGGGTAAACATAATTCTAACTCATTAGCTAACCATCAATGTAATAGTTGATCACAAATGAAACTAAGGACTTTATTCAATAAATTATTTACAAGAGGATGATATGAATTCTCTGCACCCGAGTCAAACAAAGACTTTATTTATGTTTATCCATATTTCCTGTGGAAATAATTATTTGGTGGACAATGGCACCCAAACGCTTTTTATTAATTGGCAAGGAAAATCTACTTTGTAAGGAGTTGGTCCAAGCTCAGCGTCGGAGCTCAAAACTTTGATAAGTTAATATCTTTGATTTCACCAATTTTTTACCCAGTTTGAGGCCCAATATTTTTTAATGCATGTCCAAATAAACTATACCTATAATAATGATGTTTGTTGACTGTCTATATATACTTTTGTTGATGTAGTGCCAATTTCTGAATTCCTCGCAAACAAAACATTGACGAAAGTTTATTACTTGCTTCCATACCGAAACGTTACTATACTATTGCACATTTAAATAACATATAATAATGATCGGATTTACGATTGACAATACGTCATAAGCATGAGCAGGTATTTTTAACAGAGTGACTTCATATACCTTCAATCTAAAACAACGGCTATGTCTGAAATGCCCAACTGAGTAAAATTAAGATACAAATTCCAATTCCAGATAAGATCCCATGAACATACATTGATGCCAAGCTTATCCTTTTGTCTTTTGAAAGGATTGAACTTGATTTTAGTTTGGTTTCAACGATATAGTAGGGCTAAATTTTGGAATTGTCTAAATTGTCACACTTCCAATATTCAAATTTCAATTACATTTCGACAATCGAGTCGATCTCGTTAAAGCTAGTAAAGGAATATACAGAATATCACGGACTTGCTCATCTATTAAGTACTTAATGAATTGCCAAATTCCTTAGATTCAAATTATAAAAACGCCAAGAATCACTCGCCATAACCATAGTCAGTCAAAAGTATATTTTACTAACAAGCAAAATTTTGAACATGCATTTAGAAAGTCTAGAGTACCAACCTCCAATTTTTAATCATTTTTTAAATTTATTTATACATCTGGTCAATTTATAAAAATCCAGTCAAGGCTAGTTCGGTATTGTACATAAGTGCGAATCTGCATATTAACCTATGATTTCCTTTTGGTTTAAATTACTTTCCAAATGATGTTGTGTTGACAAAATTGAGTATGCAAGCCCAGAAAATGAAATATATTACACTCTATGTGCATGCTGCAAATTAACACGAATGCTTTACTTATTTGGCTCAGACTAGGAGTTCAGCAGAAATAAACCGCTTTTTACTACTGGAAACAAAAGTAAAACCTTGTGATAAGCTACAAAACTCTAACATTTTCCGTGGTACTTTCTGTGTAATTTAAATCCCAGTTACCAAATGTTTTCGCTGCCATGCAGATAAAACTCCTGAAGCTTGCAACGATCCATTAAGTCAAAAGAGAACTTCAGTGACAATAAAATGGTACTCATAATACTTGAAAATCGTCTGCACAGCTTTTGTAGCACACTTCGTAACCAAAACTACTTGGCTGGCCAAATTCAACATGAACTGCTCTTTTCCTTGGAATCGATCGTCTTTGCCCACTCCTACAAGAAAATGCATTTAAGTTGGAGAGCTTATCACCCAGTACTGCGTCACGATCCACCGCGTCACCGTTGTTTGGCCGGCTTACGCACGAAATTCGAATTAATCACCGCTTGCAGTAATTCTCACCATCACCATGAAGAACTATATGACATGTAGGGGCCCATAAACAAAGCACGTCGCCCAACAACCCAAACCTAGCCGTCGCCAATCATCCACATACATACATTAAGTGGCCCAAAATGCACAAGACAGGAAAATCGTTTAAAATCCAATTAAGAATCTTGGCATCCAAAGAAGACCACCTGAAACCTATCATCATTTAATTCCCTGAGGCCTCAGGTGCATCCTTCAGTCCAAAAAATTAGCGCAAATGGAGTCAGTCTCTTTCGCTGCGTTCCTCTCGAAATTTTAAACATTTTAACAACTCTCCCTGCCATCGTTCGAGATTAAATTGCTTCACTAATAATAGTGCAAGGTTGCTGCAGCGCTCATTCTCTGACGTCATTGCGATGCACGATTTCTCTCTTCTGCGACTGCATTTCCTAGGTGCATCTTTTTTCAGTAAACCTTGCCACTATTTGGCAAGGATCGTGACCCTGAATGTTCTTTAACCGCTTCAATGTTGTTGCAATTATAAAACTACTTTCAACAGTGCCTCCACCAAACATTGCGGCGGATTTGTAGATTATTACATCCTTATGCAAATAAACGAATCTCTTATTTTGGATGTTACCTAATCCTCGCGTTGCACTGTCTTTTGTAAGTCATGGCTTTTTTCGTTGACCTAGGTTTGGCGTATCCAAGCCAAGCTTATCGTCTCTTCACGTGACGCGGAAAATTCTCCTAATCTACGGCAGGTCTAAATTTGGCACGTCTGACTTTAATGTAGTTCCTCGATGATAATGAGAAAGTAAAAATAGGCTGCTTTTGGGCTTAGAATGGACAAGTTGAATATTTAATAGTGATAAGGCCAATGGCAATGAACTTTGGTTTTTGCACCACATTATTTAGTAGGTTTATGCATCAAAATTTTGTTGTTATTTTGCGTCGGTGTTAGATCCCATGACCTATTGCAAATATTACTTATCTTGCTAATTTTTTCCATTCCTTGCGACCGTCCAGCTGCTTCCTTGTTTTTATTTTAATTTAGACTCACTTTGCTTTTGTTCTTGTTCCAGAATGAGAAGCCACAGCTAAGCCAGGCTTGCAACAAAATGAGACAGGTAAGATCTTTTTTTTTTGTTAAGTTTCTTCTTTTGCTTCGTCGTCGGTTTGTCCACGCGAGTTAAAGGCGCGAAATATTGCAGTTGTTGTTAATCAAAAGATTGTCCTCGACCTTCCTCGCATGTAATCACGCAATTTATCCAATGGGATGGCTCCGACTGGAGGTGGACGGGTTTCGAGTGTTGAAGTGGTAATGCGGATATAGGTGGAAGATTTAATAAATATTCCCTGAAGCGCTTTCCTGACCTTTAACATTTGCTGGGAAATCAAATGCTATTAAATCAGAGCTGCCTACGTAGCCCAGGTACCTTCTGGAAAACTGCATAGCTGGTGGTGGAAAGCGCAGGTGGGTGTCAACTGCAGTGGAAACATGACCGTTGCAAATGTCAGCAGTTCAATCTCTTAACCTTTGACCTTCTCCTCTAGGTTAGCAGATACACCCTCATCCCTTGATTCGCGGGGCTGCATCCACGATTCAAACGCACACAATTTTTGGAAGAGTTTGCTCGCTCGGCAACTTGCATGCCTATTAGAGTGATGGTTGCATAGTTCGGCGTGAATTTAAAAAATAGAGATTTGAATTTGGTCTCGTGCTACTAACAATGCAATATAGATAAAGTAGGTGCAGGAAGTGCTGACATTTTCTAAGTCAAGTGCAGTATGCAAATTTTAACCTTAAACGCTTATATATCCCCTTGCATTGCATTGTTTATTGGGGTGACCTTTAAACCCTCGAAAGAATTCGACGTTGGACTGTTCGACCGAATTCTTGCCGCAATTTCCAGAACTTGCTGCGAATTTACTTCGCTAGATCAAAATAAGGCATAACGCCTTGAAATCAAGGCTTCCCATCTTCCTGTTATTTTCCTTTATTCACTATAATGAAATGACCTTTGCGTGTTTATGCTTTGAACTTTAGATGGCGCTGTCACTCAAAATATTTATTGTTTGTTTTCTGCACTCATATCTATGTTATGTAAATAGTTCAGCAAGTGTGTGCAACTAAGGAAAAATACTAAATTATCTAATAATTTTTATGTAATTTTATACTTTGGCACTAAGGCTTGTTGTTGTTTCAATACAACTACTTAAGTTGTTTGCGCGGTGCAGTTAAGTTTGGGCAACTCTTTGAACTTTGGATAAAGGGTCTTCAGCTGCAATCAAGATTTGATGCACGTATTTCATCATATCAAATGATTAGTTGATCGTTCGACACACGATTTTTTGCCATAATTGAATCGCTGGATGGCGCTCTTGCAGTATTTTGTAGTTAAGTTCCCATACCCTAGCGAAACTAATTTGTATTTGTGGCCACAGCCAAAATGCTTCTATATTTCCTACTTATAGTATTTATATCTTCCCAGTGTCGCAATTAAATTCCGGAACTGAATCTATAAACAAGAAATAAAACAATTTGATTCAAATATTTCTATTACATTATTCAAAATAGTCTCCTCCTGCTTCAATACACTTTTTACAGCCATTCAATAGTGATTCAAATGCCTGCTCAAGCTCAATTTTCGGTATTGCCTGTAACATACGCGTAGACTCTTTTAGGGTGGTTTCAATAACATTAAAATGCGTCCTTTCAACTTGTTTCATTTTTGGAAATAAAGAGTATGGTGCTAAATCAGGGGAATACGGCGAAGGATTCAATGCACAGACGATTTCGTGCCAAAAACTGACAAACAATCAATGATGTGTGACTCGGTGTATTGTCGTGTAACAAACACTCATTATAATAGCGATATTCTGGTCAAATTCAACGAACTATTCTCATTAATCATTGTAAAACTCTTAAGTAGAACGCACCAGTAACTCTCTGAGACGAACTCCAGGTGGATGATGCCTTTGCTATCGAAGAAAACAATGAGCATTGTCTCGATTTTTGATGGAGCTTTTGGAGTTTTCTTGGCTTGAGGTGAAGATTTTGACTTCTATTCGACACTTTGACGCTTTGTTTTTGGGTCATATTGAAAACACCAGGTCTCGTCACCAGTAACAATTGATTTGAGAAAGGTTGATCTATTATTTGCTGCTCTCTCTGGAATGTTCTGGTCTCATCAATTTTTGCTCTTGGATTAGTGTGTGTGCGGAATAAATTTAGCTCAGACCCTTGTTTTGCCCAAATCTTCTTTAAGAGTTCATCGTATTTTCTCTTTGTTAATGTTTAATGCTTCCTCCATCATTCTCAGTGTCGCGTTGCGATCGTTGGATGCAAATTCTTGCACTTTTTGAATCGCATCTGCTGTTCGAATTGTTATTGGTCTTCTCACCAGTTCGTTGTCCACCAGTGATTGCCTTCCAAAAATCGCATGTCCCACTCGAAAATCTTTGAACGTGATAAACATTCACTTCCATACACTTTTTGCATCGTTTGAAACGTTTCTGTGGCGCTTCTGCCGAGTTTAGTATGAAATTTAATATCAGAATATTGTTCCATTATTGATTTCAAACATGTAACAAAATAAACTGACCAATAAAATATCAGAATCAATAATAAATGTTAACCGATTTAGATAAAAGTTTTAGACTATGTTCATATATGTCCAAACTTCATATGACATAAAATTTAAACAGATGTAGCTACTGAGATATAGCTTCAGCCCCGGAATTTAATTGCCGCACTGTGTATAGCGTAGCCTATTTAAATTTGTTTATGGACACCTGATATTTGTTTACAAGCAATTGCTTTTTGCTCTGAACTCTCACTTGGATAAAACTGTTGTGTCATTAACTGTATACGAGCTCTAAATTTTACTTCTTTCTTGTGCAAATCGAGCGGGAACCACTGTTGCCGAACGATCCTTTGGTGTTCTTTCGCTTTTTAGAATCGTAGAATAGTCGATTTTCTGTATAATTAAATTTTCTCGCAAATTCGGGTCTGTGGAACCTACCATATTGTAAAAGGTTTGCAACCAGTATACTCTGGAAATGATCGGGTTGCCTATAGAACAGGTGATTCACGTTTCAGTATTATTGGGACGCAATGTACACATCACTATCGATGTATCGTTTCTTAGTCAAAGATTACGTGTTCTTCTTCCTTGATATGTCGTTTGCTCTAAATTATACAATATATTACACAATACAAGACAAATTTAGTAACCTTGAGAACTCTGGATTATGGCTAAAATCAGTGCAGCCAACTGATACTTTAACATTCACTTAAGATATTTGCCCTTAATAGCTATATTTCATATATTGTCTTTAGTTATTTATGAGAAATTTGAGTAACCCCATTCTACGTGTTTTTAATCATCGCGATTTTTTCTCAAATTTTAGAATCAAATCATATATAGGCGAATTTCATGGAGATTTAAAACAGATGAGAGTTCATAAATTTATTTCAAATGAACTTATAATTTGTTTTCATACAAATATATTTGTAAAAACCGTTAGGCTTGATAGAAATTGCTTTTAAAGGACCATTTGGATGCCATAAATTTGCTCATACTTTAAGCACTCCAGAATGTTTAATGTGAGCAGCTTCAAGACAAAACAGATTTTTTGTTATACAACTAAACTGTTTATACTGGTATCTTCGTTCAACTCAATTTCATTTATTCATCCTTTTATTGCTTGGTTATTTTATTATTTCTATTAACTAAACGTTTAGTAACCTTGAGAACTCAGAATTATGCAGCCAACTGAACTTAAACTCAATTATATACTTTAACGTTCAATTAAGATATTTGCCGTTAATAGCTATATCTCATATATTGTCTTTAGTTATTTATGAAAAATTTGAGTAATCCCATTTTACGTGTTTTGAATCATTGCGATTTTTTCTCATATTTTAGAATCAAATCATATATATGCGAGTTTTATGGAGATTTAAAATAAATGAGAGTTAAAAATTTATTTCAAATAAACTTATAATTTGTTTTCATACAAATATATTTGTAAAAATCGTTAGGCTTGATAGAAATAGCTTTTAAAGGACCATTTGGATGCCATAACTTTGCTCATGCTTTAACAGAAGCGCGACTTGCACTCCAGAATGTTAAATGTGAGCAGCTTTAAGACAAAACAGAACTTTTTGTTATACAACTAAAATTTTTATACTGGTTTCTTCGTTCTACTCATTTTCACTTATTCATCCTGTTATCGCTTGCTTATTTTATTATTTCTATTAACTCAACGTTTGCTTCGTATATTGCTGAGGGCTGTTTAGTTACTACTAATTTTTGTTGCTTTTAATCGTTTAATTTAATGCTTTTTAGTATAAACAACCTAATGAATCCTCATAAATCAATCTAATATTTCATCTCTTAACTAGAGAAACAGATCAGACTTGCATTTTGCAGATTCCTATCCCAGTGACCTGTGAGCCAATTTAATCCTTCTATTTATTTCTGGAAGTACGGGCCCTGAAATATTTATTACATGACCCACATAAATTTATTCGTCAACTCTGGTCTGGTATTAACACATCTATTGCAATGTTTATGTCGCCTATAAATTTAATGTAAACATTGCAAGTTTTGCATGCGTTTACTGTCTGAAAGTTGCGATACATTTGCGCTCTTCATAGACCAGCAACTTTTGGAGACGCGAATATGTTCCTTAGTGGAGCTTTAGTGAATAACTAATTTAGAATAAGGACAGCGCACGTGGTATTGATCATGCGGGGGCTACTCATTGAATTCCTTGATCATAAAGACAGGCTGGTTGTGCATTGACGATCGCCAATGCCTCCCTAAGTCCGCACTTTTGTATGAAACGTCGTCACCAATTTCTAAAAATTATATTCTTAAATCTCCATGTTCCGATTATATTGCTTTTTAGAACACGCAAGTTTTTGCCGGCACTTGAAACCACTCCCAGATTTAGAAAATGAATTTTTTCAAAGTTTAAACAGCGTATATGCTTAATTGAGAGTCAAAAGCTACTTGACATATTTCTCTCAATAAATGGCCGTCCCTCAGCGCTAACTAATCGATTTAGTAATAATAGTAATAAATTGAATTTGAAGGTTCAATAAATCGAATGCAGCAAATTTACAACAAGAGTAAAACTCCTTAACATGAAACCATCCAATATAACGAGCGGTATCGGTAACTACAGTTAGTTATTTAGGATGAAATGGGCTAGTTTCGGAAAAGCTGTTACAGATAATAATCACCTCTAACTGTTCATGCCTACTTAAAATGTTTAATATCTCCTACTTATAAGCTTTTATATGTGCATTCGGAATGTAAAACGTGATAATCGGAAATTGGAACCCGTTTTTACCAGCGACTCCTCTGCAATCAAGGGGGCAGAGCCGCGATTGATTTTTAACCATTCTCCAATAATGCATCCTCCCGAGCGAAGGTGAAATAATGAGGTGTAGATTGGATTTGTTTTATAACGGTTTTATGCTTCTGCTGGAGCTTTGGAGGAGGAGGAGCTGATGAGGAAGGGCAAGGAGTAGTGAAAGGTATACGACGAATATGGGTCAGCGATGAATGCAGCTGGATATCGACCCAAGCGGACAGCCAGCACACTGCGATCGTCTCGGAAACTGCATTCAATGGCGACGTCATTAGTCTCCATGACGTCATGGAGTTCCCGGCTGAAATGTCACTTCAACTCTTTAATTTTAAAAGTCGCAGCTAAATTTCAGAGTTTACCATTAACACGCTTTCTTTTAAACAACTGCCGTGAACCGAATTTTAGTACTTCCGAAGCTAGTTTTTAATTTACCTCGACAATATGCTGTGAGAATGTCTCGATATTTGATTTTTCATTAAAGTTTAGAGGAATGCACTGTTTCGTTTCAATTTTCAGGATATATTGGACGATGGAGGCGTTACGTCCGCAGGCGACTTCGATCTTACGAACATACGGGAAGAAGAGTTCGAACTTCATACAACTTTCATTGTTCCGGACTTGCCCGTGGAACCGGGCACCCCAAATCGAGCAGAATCCACTCTGCCGCGAAATTTGGTACTCAAGCCATCACAAGCCTTATCAGATGTAAGTGTTGGACATTGTAATCCAGTAGCTTAAAACATTTCTTTCATAGTAAAGCAAAAAAAAAAGAAATTCCTTCACCTTCAAAATTGTTGAAAACTACCAGTGAAGTGAAGATGGAGCCTTACTTAAATAATAATAATCTATTTACATTATTTGAAACGAAAACTATTTTGTTTTAGGCACAAGGGGTATGGAGTACAGGATACATACCGCGAGGGACCCGTTTCGGTCCCCTGGTGGGCGAAATTTATGCCAAAGATGGGGTACCCAGCAGTGCCAATCGGAAGTATTTCTGGAGGGTAAGTTTCTACTTATCTCTTAGGCTTAAAGTTTTAACTGATTTCGCTGATTTCTATACTCTTCTTCTCTTGGTGATGGGTTGATAATCTTTTTTCTAACTATCTTCAGGTTCAATTAAGAGAAGGGTTTTTCCGTAACACATCTAATGACTCGCAGGTACTTGCTTTCTATTAAGCTCGCAATTTAATTGATGCCATACGTAATTTGGGCGTCTCGCCTAAAATTATCTATGCTCAAGCTAATTGTTCATTACGTTTGCAGATTTACAAGGATAACGAACTGTACTACTACATAGATGGTTACGACACTTGTAAAGCCAATTGGATGCGCTATGTAAATCCGGCATACTCTTCGGCTTCTCAAAATTTAATAGCGTGTCAGTACAAGATGAATATCTATTTTTATACCATCAAAGACATCCTACCAAATCAAGAGTTGCTGGTTTGGTACTGCCGAGAGTTTGCAGAGCGCTTGAATTATCCTTTGACTGGAGAGCAGATGCTTCAGAGGATACGAGCTCAGGTGCAGCATAATGAAATTATCACAGTCACTACAACTGAATCGGCGTCATCCCCTCCTTCAAAAGATGGTCAATATGAGCACCAATTGACTCCTAATGACGGCAGCGTTAGGTCTGATGAAGGGTACCATAGCAATGGGTACCATGATGATGCTTTCACCCCTCCTGAAGACTCCACAGATTCAGACAGTAGTGACAACTACGTGCTGGATTTCAGGTAAGAATTACAGTATTATTCATCTTTCTATCAAGCAGCAGATCAAAATCCTAGATATAAATAAACACATGTGTGGAATTTATGGGAGCTATGATTTTCAGTAACACAAATACTATAGATCGGCTTCAAAATCTTCTTTAAATGATGAACTGGCGCCTTTCTGAAAACAACAGCAGGCAACCTGCAGAGAGTACTAATCAGTAGCTAAATAACAGTCTCAAGATGCTCTGTAAATTGTTTATTTAAATAAGAGCATCAATAAATGTGTATCTCAAAGCCAAATAAAATTGATAGTAGACATGTTTCAGATAAAAGCAAAACTTATCGAATTTAGGAAGCAGCGTAATAGGTACCATTATTTGAAAATTAAGGAAACATACAATTAAGATATGTTCGTCATTATACAATTACCTAACATAGAAATATAGATATTTAGATTTTTCATACGGAATAAGTTGAAAACGGATTCATTGTTCTCCAAGCATCTTTTTTCCAATTATATAAATATAACAGTAAAATTCCAGTATTGGCAAAAAAAGTGTAAAGAAATAAATCTGATATCTCTTTTGTGAGAAAAGGTAATTTCACATTATCCCCCTAAAAGACATTCAGACATTGAATTGACATACGTGAAATGTAATTTCAAGATTTATTTTCGTCGGTTTGGGCTGTCGTATTAAATACAGAAAGTCCGTACTGAGATTATTGCAAGTAGATCTATCTGTCTATCTCAAGGAGATAGATTTTCTGTTGCATAAGCAAAGCGTAGGCAAGTGTTAGTAAAAGGATACCAATTTAAAAACAGCTGTTTATATTTATGTGGTCTTTCCAGTAAAAAGCCCAAGAAGGAGGAGTCCCAAGTAATCAAGCAATCTCCGATATCCCAGGACAACCAGAAGAATGAGTATCGGAAAGTGAAGATCAAAATAACCAAAGCTTACAACTACAAATCGAAAGGGGTTGACAGCGACCCGGAGATTGACAAGGAGCAATCCGATCCAGTACCTGAAAACACACAAAGTCCTCAACAAAGGATGACTCCTCCTAGCACAGTTATAGTACTCGACTCACCCCCACCTGAAGTTCCTAATGTTAAACCTTACTATGAAAACGAAAGCAAGACTCAGGCACTTATATACACACCACCCACATCAAGTATCCTCGAAAATATCCTTTTGAGGAACAGAATCGACCCCAACAACAACAGCGATAGCGGGACTCAGCCCAATGCCACCCCTCCACCGACAAGCCCAACTGAAATGGCTTATTCGTACAAGAAAAGCCATAGGTACAACATCCCAATTCCTTGCAGCCCTGATTCCAGTTCAAATGTCCCCTCGCAGAATGCCCATCCTCCTCCACCCACCATCATCAAAAATCCCAGCCCGGTGCAGCAAAGCCCTCTGTATATGGGCCACCCTCCTGAGAACTATCCAAGTCTACACCAAAGTACTTATTACAATTTGTATCCAACTGCGAACGGAATAGTACATACAGCTATCACTTCAGCTCCTAGTACAACGTACAGCCCCCCGTTGACAACTAGTTTCACGTCGTCGCATCACCCAAACAGCAGTTCGAGTCTCATCATACCAACATCACATATAATATCACCAAATTTGACCCATCATCTGTTGACGCCTTTGACGCCGCTTCAGCATGTCAATACAAGGCCGTCTCCTGCGAGTGCGAGGAGTCCTGATAACAGCAACAGTTTGAGCCCTTCCAGTCCGAATGGATCAAATGGTGCTTCAAGAGGTAAGTAGTGAATCATTTCTGATGGCTAATGGGGGCAATTTTGTTCTTGGTCCAATCAATTGATTGACTTAATTGGTTGCAAATACTTTTTGATTTTTAACTGGACATACTTCCACTTCAATGATTTGGTAGAATAATGCTAAGAGAGTTAACAAGAGCCTTTCAGTAGACCTACTCTCAAATGAGTTTTCCATTTGGGTGTTTTGATAAATTAATATTTTTACCTATAAATAAGACAAGGCATAAACCGAGTAAATCGCATATGATTTCAAGTGTTGAATTTAGTTGAATAACGAAACAATTGCTTTTATATAAAATTGTTAAACTCTTTACTCCGCTCATCAGTGTTTGTCTGAGTCTTAAGCAATTGTTAATAGTCTAGCCATAGATACTGCCTATCAGTTAGACAAAAATATCTCGGTTGCAAAAATAGCTGGGGAAGAAATAAAAACACCTCCTTTAGCGTTTACCCCTAACTTCAAACGCTGAAGAAAGCCATCTATCGCTCTTATGAGTTTCAAATGGAATTTCGGCAACCGCTTCCTGCAGGAATTCATTGAAGTCCACAAAATTGGGGTGAGGTATCGAAGATACTTTATTTTCTAACAGGGCCCACAAGTCATGCGTGTCTAAATCAGTACTTCCAGATAGCCAGTCTTCAGCACGAATAAGCTCACGCCTTGTTTTTGAACAATGCTTAGTTTGCGGTTTAGAGGTTTAACCACATCGGTCAGCATATCTTGGTAAAGTTTTGCCGGCGTTCTAACACTTTTTTTGCAAAAATAAATCGGGAAAGCATCGTGATACGACCCCTCTCCCCTTTACCATCAAACCATCACTGAAGAAAAATAGTCGTTGGACACTCGGAATCTTCTCCTTATCTTCATAAGAGCTTCAAGCTAAAAAGCTAAAAACTGTTACTTTGTTACTCTCTTCAACTGAAAAAGTTTTTCGTCGGTAATCAGAATGCTTGTGTAGCAAGAAGAGCCAAATTCACCATTTCCATCTTTCGTACTTTATGCAAACCGATAATAACACGATTGTGAAATCTTGAGGGAAACTGAAATTTCCTTAATTTTTAACGTTGGACAGTATTGATGATCAAACTGTGTACTTTAGGAAGAACTCTCTTCACTAAAATCCAATATCCTTTGAAAAGCTGCACCTTTGGGAATCTGGAGGATGGGCTACTTTACTTCTTGAAGTCAGTGCACTACATTTTTGGCATAATGGAGAGTATCCACATCAAGCCAAAATACAGGTGATTCAATATGACTTCATAACAAAGGTAGAAAGGTCTTTTGGAAGCACTCACCAAGGCAAAGATTCTGGTATATCAGGCATGTTGTAACAAATCTCTTACCTTTTCCTCCACAGCTGCTTATCTCCTACCAAACCGGCTATTTCTTGGGGATCTTTCTTCTCGTTCAAAAGTTTTCTGAAACCTTATTTCGTGCTGCAGCAGTGCAAAAATTGAGCATGATTGGCGCTTAAAATCTTCAAGGATATAAGTTTCATCGTCAAACATGCAAAATCTCATGATAAAACTTTATTGCATGAAGTAAAGCAAATAAATTCTGCTTATCAAATCGATCTAGAGGTCTTATTTGTTTGCAACCCCTGCGTTATGAGTACTTAACATTCCGATTTTCCGAGCAACTTTTCAAATTGAAAATTACGTTTATGTTGTTCGCTCTTAACCTAGGCATCCATCACGCAGTGTCTTAGTGCAGGTTTTCTTTCATTTCTCGTCTTCCAAACTGAACTTCGAATTTCTTTAGCGCATTCTGAACAGAACTTCAATTGAAATCCGTGCAATAATACATTTTTGAAAGAGAGTCCTTCAAGAAGCCATTTGTACCATTTTTATGAAGTCATAATGAATCACCGGCGTTTTGGCCTGATATAGTATTCATCCATTATGCCAAAAATATTGTGCATTGATTTCAACAAGTAAGGGGGCAAGTTGTACCAGAAATATCCAATCCTTCAGATTGCAAAGATGCAGATTTCCAAAGGATATTGAAATTTTGTGAAGAGAATTCTTTCTAAAGTACACAGTTTGGCCATCAATACTGTCCAAAGTTAAAAATTAAGGACATTTCAGTTTCCGTCAAGTTGTCTGAACCTGCGACAGTCACGCTGACAAGTCTGTGCAGATTAATACAGCAGTTGAACAATGAAGTGGTCGGAATTATACAATCGCGTTATCATTGTCTTGGGAGCTGTACTATTTAATAATTATTTCTTGGTTCAGATATTACACGGGTGGGTAGATAAAGAAGTCTAGACTTTTTCGCGGATTTGGGCTTCTACTGACTGCAGGATGTTTCGATTGAAGCTTAAATCGCAGCTGTGCGTTCAAAGTAAAAGTGCAATTATTATTTCAAAACAGTAAGTCTTCATTCATTGGGCGAGAGGAGACAAACTTAGATCTTTCAATCACATTAAAATACAACCCAGATCACTGTAAATACGCCTTGCTCAAGAAAAATTGGCTCTATGGCCGAAACAACCCCAAAGATGCAATTTTGTTGTGAACTATACATAAATTTACCTTTTTCAGTTCAATATATAAACGAGTCCAATAACAACTTGGAAAAACCATTAGGTAGGCTGACAAACCATTTTATTTTTTTATCTCGGATCAACCTTTGCACCACGCCTTAAACTCTTTTTCTTTTGCAGGCTACAGGAGTTTACCTTACCCCCTGAAGAAGAAGGACGGGAAGATGCATTATGAGTGCAATGTCTGCACGAAAACCTTTGGCCAGCTGTCCAACTTGAAGGTCCACCTAAGGACGCACAGCGGAGAACGCCCGTTCAAGTGTAACGTTTGCACCAAAAGCTTTACCCAGCTAGCCCATCTGCAAAAGCACCATCTTGTTCACACAGGAGAGCGTCCCCACGAGTGCGGCATTTGCAAAAAGAGGTATTGAACTATTTAATAACAACTCTCTTGTCAATTCAGGTACAATTTTCTAAATAAATTTGTTGCGTTCTAGGTTTTCTTCTACGTCCAATTTGAAGACGCACTTGCGCCTGCATTCGGGACAAAAGCCGTACGCTTGCGACTATTGCCCGGCGAAGTTCACGCAGTTCGTTCATTTGAAACTCCACAAGAGACTGCACACTAACGAACGACCGTACATATGCCAGGAGTGCGGTAAAAACTACATAAGCGCTTCTGGCTTGAGGACCCATTGGAAGACTACCCCCTGCAGGCCGAATAACATTGATGAAGATGGAGAAACTTCGCCGAACGGGTACTATGAATACGCTGCATCGGACGGAAGCGTTGGTAAGTTTTCTTTTCGTGGGCAAATGGTAATGGTTGTGTAGCAATGAATTTTATCGTTTGACGAATCGTTCATGCAGAATGTCCACTGTGACGTCTACTGTGTGGCAGGTAAGGCCGTCCTGCTGGAACCACACATGGTCTACCTCCATATTATTTAATTTGAGTTAAATTATAAATCGGGTATCATCGTTCTGCTCGCCGTTGACGGTAATTGTCTCAACAACTCGCTTTCGAAAAAGTTCGGACCAATGATGTTGCTGGCCGTCAATTCGCAGCAAACAGTAACTTTTGCCTCCTGAAAAATCTCGTGCAGGCTGATGTCGTTCCGTGTACAATAATTGTGTATGTCAACGTAGCCATTTATCTAAATATGCTCCTCCTCGCTAAGGAGGCATTTTTGGCCAAAATTGGGGTCCTCTTCCAAACGCTTCAAAGTCCAGTCAGCGAACCATCGGCTTTGTCATGTACACTTTGAGCTCAGGGATCGGTTGAATCTTATACGGGTGTAGGAACAAGTCCTGTCGCAAATTCGCCAAGTTGAATTGAGCCAAAGGTCGAGTTCTTAAGCACGGAGAGGAATTGGCTGCCTCGGCCTCTCCTGCACACTTACACGTTCCGCGACAATCTTTTCGGTGAATCAGACGTACGGATGTTGGCTGTTTACCGAAACTAGTCGTTTAAAACAAACCTTGCGGACTCGGCTTGATTTAAGGGCCTTCACGTTTGCCGTAAAATGGGGGTCACGCGCACAACTTTTGCACTAACGAACAATCATTTGTATCATTTGGACGTTCTGCCCAATCGTGTCGTGGTGACTCGGCATCAGTGACTGAATAAAAAACAACAGAGGCTGCCACAACAACATTGACAGCCTGTGGCTACCAACATCGGCCCGTCCTAATTGAAAAACCCTTTATATGCATGTTATTTGTCTCATAAATAATGTGAATCCTGAGCGGCAAAAAAGCACTTGTCATCAGTTAAAAGCCCGTAAGTGATGATTTAAAAGTACGAAGCCTAGCTCTATGAAATGAGTATTTTTTGCTCATTATTTAGCATTTCGTTAACAGCATGTGTAATTTTATACCAACATATTTGAGACAGTAGAATTGATAATATTAAAGAAAGTAGATTTAATTAAGTATATTTTAATTTTCATTTAGGTAGGCGAAGTTTCCCAACGAGAGCAAACGCCTTTTTGTTAAGTTTTTCATCGTTAGTAAATCTTGCCAGAACAGTTATGCAATGAAGATATTTCCCAGGGTTGCGAAGTTACGTGTTCCAAACAAGTCTTATACAGATTCTTCGACCAATCCCTTGGAACTGTTGCCACATTTACTCAATAGTATGCTCTACACTATTACAAACATCGTAGCATGTCTTCAACACCTTAACATTTCTTGCGCTAAACAAAGCGAGAATTTATAGCCATAGTTGCCAAGTGATTGGTCCAATAGCTTAAACAAGTCATTTTGTCAAAACAGGTCCTGAAATTTTTGTTATCTTAGGTGTAAGTCTCGTTCAAGTGTAGGGTCGGCTTGTCTGCCTTTCATTCAACGAACACGATTGGCAGCGTCAAGGACATTACAATTGTCTATTGAACAAAATGCGACTATAAATATGTTGGTCAGCTTGTCACAGAACCAGAGGCTTCTTAAAAAGTAATTTATTGTGTTAATTTTAATTATTTCATTCATAAAAATAATGCATAATACGAATATTTTCAACAGACTTCAACAGGATTTTTTTATATTGCCATTTGTTTCATGATATTTTTATTTTATTTATGATGGTTAAGTTGCAATTTTGTTTATGTAGCCAGTTGTCACTATGTCGCTGCTGTAACACAAGGCTAATGATTTAATTTTATTTGCAAAATTGAACGATATTGAGTGCAGGTGAAATTTATACACTTTAATCGCTGATAGAAATAATATTTTGCCAATCAAATGCAAGGTATTACTTGATCAGGCCTTTTCTTAAAAAGTACAAAAAAATAGGCATGACTAGCCTGTTAAAAAGGCATATTACGACATTTTATAATTGTCAAAATCACTAAGAATTACGCCGAATCAATAAAATCAAGAATATTTTAAGAATAATGCATAATGCAGTCACTTGAACATACTTTAACACTGAATGGTAGTTTTATAAAGTTTTCAATAGCTGTTGTTGGTAAGTTGTTAACTCAATCAAATAAGTCAATTTTACTTTTATATTTATATCTTTTTACAACAATTTTTTTTTAATCAATTATGTAATCTCCCCCTTTTTGTATAATCTCTTCCCATCTCTCTGGGAGCTTTTCAATTACTTTTTCAGAAAAAACTCGCGAGGTTTTTCTGAAAAAAAAAACGCTGAACGTTGTTTTTCACTTACTAGTGGCTTCGGACCTCCAAACCCCTCAAATGGTTGCTCAGTCTGCAACACAGAAGATAGTCGGACCGGGTAAGGTCTGGGGAGTACGGTGGGTGAGGTGGAACTTCCCACCCAAATTCCGGCAGTCTCTGACGGGTTTGTAAGGCTGTGTGAGGGCACGCGTTGTCATGATGAAAGGTGACGTCACCCCCATTGATGAGCCTGGGTCGTATTTCTTCCGAAGCCGCCTTCAATCTATCCAATTACGTGATATAATAGTCCGTATTAATTGTTTGATTCCTGGGAGAAGCTCGAAAAAGACTACTCCTTTGATATCCCACCAAATCGACAATATTACCTTCCTGGGGTGAAGGCCTTCTTTAGAGGTGGATCGAGGAGGCTCATCAGGTTTTCCTCATGATATTTTACGCGTCACATTCCACAATCCACTTTTCATCTCTTGTGATGACGTTCTTAAGAAATGGTGTCTTTTTTCCTGAGCCTGAGATTATCGCAGATGTGAACGCGATTCAGGTTGACTTCAGTGAGAGTGGGGCACCCACACATCGAGTTTACTCACAAATCCGAGCTCTTTTATAACCCCGTGAACGGTTGACACTGTCTTCTTGATACTTTCAGCTATTTCCCTAACTGCTACACGCGGATTAACGATGATCAAGTGTCTCACTTCCTCGAAAATGCTTTCTTTTGGCTGTCTTCATCTGTGAGTGTCCGTTATGGAAAAGTTGCCAGTAGAAAATCTTTGAAACCACTTCTGGAAAGCTCGTTCATTTAGTCTGTTTTCTTTTAAACAGTTTATTTTTTGGCTGTCTTCAGCAGCCTTTTACCTTTTCGGAAATAAAAGATCAAAATATATCTAAAACGTTCCTTTTCACTCATATTTTCCACTTTTTAAAACTTTGTTTTAAAACAATACTCACTACCACAACAAGAACATAAGCGAACCAAAGTAAATAGCTTAAAAAAGAGGTGGGAAGAAGTTTTTGAAAAGAATCTACGTCATGAGAAGTGACGAAAGGTGAACTAACAAATTTAGTGAACGAATTTTCCGAACTATCCATTATGTGTGAACTCTCCTTTATAGAGACTATTTTTACACATCTGTGAGAAAAAGTGATATTAGATACTAATTGATAGCGATTATATTTATTTAATTCTTCAATCAAATGATGTGGATATAAAATCTACTAGTTTTGTTGCTACCTCGTAAATTACTATTGTATTGACAAGTTAATACATTTGCAACTATGCTGAGTAATTATCAATTTATTTATTTACCATGAAATACCTGCACAAATTGAGATGACAGTTGTTGTCCTTGTTACTTGAGTTTTAAGAAATCAGCTTATTGGAAAAAAATATTAGGCCAATCCCAAAATTTAGGTGCAAGCTCGACTTAGTTAGAATATTTGCAGTCTAGCGATGATTGTGATACACACAAATGTAATGATGAAGCTTGTATCTCATTTATTAAAGCAAACATGTAAATCTGTATCAAAATTGGATCATTCGATATATTTATATTTATTTTATTTATGTTATATGTATATAAACGGTAGGACTAGTATTAAATGTTAGTTACCATTTTGAACAAGGCATAAAACCGACGACATAGATTATCCCAACTTTAAATATTATGAAAACAAAGTAAATACCAAAGATGTTAACTAGTACATAAAATGTATCACTCATGCTCCAAAATTGTAACTTAGAATATGAATTGAATTTGCTCTCCATGTAAACTGTTTTAGTGATGACAATAAATTTTAATATATTTTTACAAAATTATTTCTAAATTGTTTACTTATTTTTTTAATTTATTTCTTTTAGAGGATTAAATTGTGGAATTGTGTTAAATTAAAATTAAATGCCCAAAAGAGGTATACCATACTTCCATAAATGTTTCCTTTGGCTACTGATATGGATGGATGCTTCTTTGAGCATATGATTATGCTTCCAATTCTTTGTGAGTTTTTGATTTACTAGAAGTAAAAAAAGTCCCCACTTTTGAAACCTTTAAATCAGTGTTCGTAAGTGCATTGAAGAAGACCAACATTTTCAGCAGCGTTTTTCTTCTGGTTGAAGGAAATAATTAAGTTTGTTGGTACAAAAATCAACGAGCTTAAACGTGACTAAAATTATGATACTATTTAGTATTTACGCTTTCACGAATAAAAACATACAATTATTGGTGAATTTCATTACTTTAAAAAATCTAAAGAAAGGGAGTTACGAGGTGTGTTCAAAAAGTATCGCGAATTTTGTGTTTTTTCAAAAATTATTTATTTATTCATGAATATATATTTTGTTCCCTTTAAAGTAATCCCCATTAGATATTTTACACTTGTGCCAACGTTTTTTCCAACCTTCGAAGCACTTAAAAAAATCATTTTCCTTTATCTTGTTCAGCTCCTCCTTCAATGCCATCTTTATCTCGTCGATAATAGCGTAGCGTCGTCCTTTCATGGGCCTCTTTAGTTTCGGGAACAAGAAAAAGTCACAGGGGGCCAGATCTAGAGAATATGGTGGCTGCAGCATCATTAGTGTGTTGTTTTTGGCCAAAAAGTAGCGCACA
This sequence comes from Helochares maculicollis, assembly GCA_033557835.1. NCBI lineage: Eukaryota > Metazoa > Arthropoda > Insecta > Coleoptera > Hydrophilidae > Helochares > Helochares maculicollis. Next base: position 34,712 of record JAWQRO010000043.1, read on the forward strand.
AGCAACGATGTGTGACCAGGGCGATATCGTGGTGCAAAATCCAATTTTTGTTCTTCCCCAAATCCGGACGTTTCTGGCGGATTGCTTCACGCAAATTGCGCATAACTTGCAGGTAATATTCCTTATTGATCGTTCTACCTTGTGGCAAGAACTCACGATGCACCACGCCCCTGCAATCGTAGAAAACCGTAAGCAAAACATTCACAGAACTTGGCGCGCTTTTTTCGGTCTTGGTTCGTGCGGCAGCTTCCATTGAGATGATTGAGCGTTGGTTTCCACGTCATAACCGTCAACCCACGATTCGTCAGCAGTTATGATCCTCTGGAGCAAATTTGGGTTGTCGCGGGCAGAGTCCAACAGCTCAGCAATTTTCATGCGAAGCTGTTTTTGGTCGAAATTTAGCAATTTTGGTACGAATTTCGCCGCGACGAGTCTCTTGCCCAAATCATTGATAAAAATCGATATGTCTAGGTCATCAGCAACTTCTCTAACGGTGATTCGACGATTGCCCAATATAATTTTCTTCACTTCATCAATTTTTTCGTCTGTTGTTGAAGTGCTTGTTCACATCTTCTCGGCCTTCTGAGAACATTAGGTACCACCGACAAACGTTGCTTCGGTCCAAGGTAGCTTCTCCGTATGCCACAGTCAACATTCGGAATGCATCCGCGCACTTAATTTCGTTTTTCTCACAAAATTTGATAGAGGTTCTGTGATCCATTTTTTTGAATAGGTAAAAATCGAAGACGAGCCAAAACACGTGCAAGCAAAACAGCTGTCAACAATTAACTGAACATTCAAAATGGCGGAATTTGTCGGTATAAGTGAGAGACATGAGTACCAACTTAACGCCACAAAAAAAATCGAAATTCGAATATACGTAACCCGCGAAAATTCAAAATTCGTGATACTTATTGAACACACCTCGTATATTCCCAACTTTCATATAAAATATTCCAATATTATACAGAATTTCCAATTAAAATTTATTGCATTTAGATCGACTGCCTCTTTACTTTGATACAATTCACTAAAATTACTCGGTCTTATGTACTAGAACCAGCAGAAATCAGCAGCTGGCAACAGTCGAATGAAGACTTTTAGACAAAATTGCTGATTTAAATAAATCAAAAAGAAAAGTTCATGAGCTGTGTTAAATCGGCCTTCAAAGATATTGGTCGATAGGTTAGTTGTTTGTTCTTTAATATAATTTTAAATTTATATATTTAATTTACTCCAATGATGTTTGCTCACTTATTGCTGACTAATACTGTGTCCTAAAATGTACAACAAATATTTGAAGCAAGCTAGAAATCTATGAATGACATATAGATTCCTATTATCTAACAAAAATTGTTTGGCTATTCTCCTACTGAGGGAGCTAGCCACTCAAATTACATCGAGGTCATATATCTAAATATACTGAATAAAGTGACATGTATATTTTCAGTACATTCTTTTATCAATTAGTCATAATATATACTTACAATGTCAAAAAATACGCCATATTTTCAATCTTGGGATGTAATCTACATACGGAGTCTACATAAGACGATTTCGACCACAGTGTTTTACCCTCTCTGTCTAGCAGTCAGCGTATACACAAAATTAGAATCATTACTCTAGCTCTTAAAAAATTAAAAGTAAACAAAAAAATGATTATCATTCATTTATAATATCCAATAAATAAACATAACAGTCCAAAAACAATATAAAAAACTAAATGCTCTCTCCTTCAAAAGGGCAGACGCAGACCTCAATTCGCTCTCCACATCATTAGAATTGCAGTAATTTCCGCTGCAAGTGTAACAATAATCTATATCTAAATCTCGATTATATCCGCAAATGTCAGGCTTTAAATAACATCCCCTCGTTGTTTTCAATTTCTTATCAATCGAAGTTGTCTTAACGTAGCATCCCAAAGCATCCGAGCATAGCTCGTAGGCCCTTTCGGGCATGACGTCCATTCTTTCCGCACATGGGTCGAATACTGAGCAAAAGTAACATTCTATTCTGCCCCTGCAAATTATAACGGCGTTCAACAAGATCATTGCTAAAACGAGGTGAAAATTCATTTTCAGTGTTGATGACAAAGTCATCTTCTCTTCTTTTGTCTTGTCATAAAAGTGAACTTGTTTTACTTATTTGCGTCACAGGCTTCTCACTATTACTTATTCTTATTACTTGTTTCTCTTCCGCCCTTCTCCATGCAATGGACCAGTCCCAATTAATGTTTTGCCCTCTTTGAAGATTAAATTACAAGTATGGGAACCAATTCCGATCTTTGCAGCTCAGAGACAATACATTCAAACTGATTCAAACTAAAACAATCTATTAAAATACTCCAAACTTAAATTTCAATTGTGCTAAAAATACAAAAATGTGTAATTATAGTGATAAATTTTTATCAAGCTCAAAAGTTGATCGTTGATCTCGGTTTCAGGATCTATGGAATTGAACAACAAAGAAATGCACGATGAATCGAGAGAGCCTTTCGACATGCATCCCCAGGCCCAACAACCTCCACCTCTAAGTCATTCAGTACTCCACCCGGGCCTCTCCAGGCCCCTTCCGCCCCCCTTGCAGCAGGGGATTCCCAGGCCGCCGCCCAGTAACCCTCACCACAACGGTAAGGAAACTCGGCCCAGCGTCATCGAATCCTCGCAACCTCACATTATAGAGTGTACCTAAAAATATGTATCTCTGCTCAGAACATATTTAAAAATATTTTGTATATTTTGTTGTTAAGTTTTTAAAAAGTTTATTTATTGTAGAAACAAAAATATAATAGTACTGAGATGTAATGTTCAACTTTATACGACTGGTACCCCCGATCTAATTTATTTTACGACACATATAAGGATATATTTTTCTGATACTCAAATAGAATAATGAATAAACGGTGCCCCTTGTTGCAGCTGAACATTATTTAAATTATCCTAAAAATAAGTTTTTCGTAGGTTTACCTATATAGTGTTATTTATTTGGATAAATTGGTGAGAATTTTCTATGCCAAATCGATGTTTTAACAATTTTTAAAGCATTTCAAACTACCCTAATTTCGTAAAATCGGCAACAGTATCAAGAACATTAAGAAAAAATAAACAAACAACAAACTTTCAAACAAAATATGGAAGAGTACCTGATCATTTAAATTGCATTCGTTAATGATTTGGCACAGAAGGACTCGAATTGTTTTTTCTGTGTAAAAATAACCGAATTTCGACTCCAGACTGAATACGAAAAAAAGCAATACATAAAATAGATACCCAAGATATTTTACTTCGTTAAAGTTTTAGTCATAAAAGAGATCACTTACTAAAAAATTAAACGTTTACTGGTACTTTACGTGTTTTTATGTTCAAGTTTAAATGTTAGTATCTCGTTGTAAAAATGCATAATATTGAAGTTTCAGTAGGTTTTCCGTCGTTTTGTTTCATTTTCATGAAGAAAAATAAATATTAATAAAGAAAGGCGTTTCAAACACAAGTAAACCTGTATTTATAAATTATACAATATTTCGCAAAAAGGCAAATTTTTATCAGTCTATAAATTTGTTATGCGGAAACGGAGCGGTCAACGGAACTGCTTTTAGTGCGACAGCCTGCTCCGCTGCCCCATAAAAAGAAAATTGTTATTGCTCGATATGCTTTAAAAAAATAATAAATATAGAGATATTTACTAAGAACAAAACCAAATACAACTTTCACATAATATAGAGTTTATTGCTACTATAATATTTATATGTAAAAATTTGGTGTACATGTAATTTAAAGAAAAAAGTAAATGGTGCTTGTGACTGCATATTTCTGTACATTTTCCTCATGTTTCAGTTCGTCTCAAATAAAATACATTCACTATTTGACATACAGTATTAAATATTAGTTCAAACGAAATAAAATTCTCATTTACACACTCATCCTCCATCTTCTCACCTCATTTACTGTTATTTATTTGTTTTTTTTAATATTTTGAATTTTTGCGCGTTTGTAAAAACATATTTTTGTATACCTATATGCATTAAATATTTGATATTTTTGTATATAATTATGGTACCTACTTTCCTGCGAACCCTCATTTCAAGTTATTAACTCAATGTCTAATTTACACGCTTATCCAACTAACTTGCCTCAAATGTTTCCTTGTTTGTTATGTAAATAGAAATTTAGTTTTAATTATTTATTTATGATCCGCCAGCGATTTCAGCAATGCTGATCTCGTGTCCAGCTGTTCTTTCGTTTCAAACTGCCAATTTCATTTAAAACAATGCGCCAATAACTATTGAAAATCTTTTCGATTCGCTTTGCACCACTTCAAATTTATTTAGGTAACATTTGGTAATAACAATTTTATTTTACGTAAGATGTTATTATTTTGTAGTATGTACTAAGTACAGTTTAAGTTTCGCTCTTGTTAATTGTTCATTTTTTGTTAATTAGATTTATTTATTTGTACAGCTGTTTTATTTTTATCTTCTGCAGCATTGATAACTTCGAATTACGTTTGGATTAAGTGTGTAAATTAAATTGCTATGTTTTGCTTGTTGTGCGTTTTGTGTTAGAGCGAAACACGATGTCCGTCAGACGACTCGTTGTTTTGCTAATGTTATTATTGCTTGTGTGTATGTAATTTTAGGTAGGTACCTCGCAAATTTAAATTATATTACAAAAATATGGTTTTATGACAAATTTCATAAGATTTTTTCTGTCGATGATATTTTTTACGTTTGTTCTCATAATTGTATAAGATATGTTACACTTAGTTTTAGTGACTACTCGTCTTTACTTTTGTTTTTGTATCATTTTTTTTACTATCATCGTGTTTTTGTGTCATTTACATCTGTTGCTTTCAATTTTTTTTGGTAAATATGCATGTAAAAAATGTTCATACTATTAAAATGTAAAATTAATAATTATACTTGTGTTTTATTTCATGACTACTTCCTTCAGTAATCTTACAACTTAGAGACGAGTAAGTTGTGTATTTTTACGTATCTTCGTCTATCCATACGTATTTATTTCCGAATTATTAGGGGGACCGGAAAGTAATGTCGTGTTCTTAAGTTAAGTTCACACGACTACATTTTTAACAAGTTTTTATTTCTAATCAGCATTATATTCACCTTCAATATCAACAACCTTTTGCCATCTAGTATCCAAATATTCAATGCCGGAGCGGTAAAAGCAATCGGTTTTTCTGCAAAGTATGTCGAGATAGCATTTTGGACACCATCAAAATTTTCTAATTTTTGCCACTAAGGCAATGTTGCAGTGATCGGGATAAATGGTAATCCGAGGGTGCAATATCGGGCGAGTAAGGCAGTACCTCCCACCCCAATTCGTTAGTTTTGTCTAAGGTCCGTTTTGCACATTGGGGTCTTGCATCGTCATGTTGCAGAATAACTCCTTTCCTGTTGACAATTGTCGGATACTTTTCAATCAAAGACCGGTTTATTCGTTCCAGTTGTTCTCAATAGAGATCTGCATTCACAGTTTGTCCAGGTTTTAACACTTCAAAGTGAACAACTCCGCGTGTATTCCACCAAACACACAGAACTGCCTTTTTGGGGTGTAAACCTGGCTTTGCAGTAGTTCGTGGTAATTCATTTCAACTGAGCCACTGCCTTTTGCGTTTCGGATTGTCGTACAGGACCCATTTTTCGTCTCCAGTGATCAAGCAATCAAAAAACGGATCTGTATAATGCCGTTGCACGTAATGGATCGGTTGGCTTTATTCTGTTTGGATAGATGATGGGGGACCCAAACACCAGCTCTGCTTATTTTTCTAATCTGCGGCCAATGTTCTTGGATGGTTGGCCAAGGTTGGTTAAGGCTCTTTGAAAGTTCCTCAATTATTTGACATGGATTTGCTTCCACTTTTGCTCTTAGCACGTCGTTATCTAACGTTGTTGGTCTTCCTGATTGATGGGCGGCCGAGAGATGAAAATCTTGGAGAACCATCTTTGGCATTTTTGATCGTCCAACGCGCTTGTATAAAGATCGCAAATGTTTTTAGTCACAACAGTTGCGGTATTACCCTTGCGAAACTCAAAAACCATACAATGCTCTTCTGGTATGTGGCTGGCCACACCACCCCAAATTGCAAAAAAAGTTTATTGCTTAATTATTCAGAAGCAAATAAGATAAATAACCTCAAAATCTCTTTGACATGCCTTCCAAGTACGTAATGAGCTACCAAATGACAATCAAATATCGACATGGGCAGAAACGACATTACTCTCCGGTCCCCCTAATATTTAAGAACAATGTTAAAACATTTTTATTCAAAGTATTGCCCTTCGCTTTTTACACATTTTATCCATCTCACGGGCAGTTTATGGATACCATTCCAAAAAAATGCTTCAACTGTCATTGATATCCATTCATCGAGTTTTTTTGTACATCCTCGAAAGTGTTGAAATAGGCTGCTACCAGGAAAAACTTCCCATTTGGTGCTTTCCAGCGGTTAAATATTTTGTGGTCAACTCGTTCAAACCTGCTAGAAAATTCTGAGCGAGAAAAACCATTCTTTTTGTACTGGATTTTATTTCCTCATTGATTTCTTCTATAAATGCGCTCTTAGTACAAATTTTGATCGTGTTGCACTAAGAGACTCATCTTTTTATTTTTATACATATGTAGACCTTTAATAAAGATTATTGCTAAAGAAATGTAATTAGTTTCTTTAATCAATCTAAAGTGGGCGTGAATGTGTTAACACATTGTCTGAGATATCCCGCGGGTAGCTCATAAATAGTGTCACTAATAAAAGATTCATACCATTTTAAGTATCAACCTTCAAACGATGCCTGGCAAAATTTCATGACAATCCGATCATTATTTCTTAAGTTACAGTGGTTCTAGTGCCGCTACTTCTATGATGTTGAATAAAATGGACTCGTAGTAGTTCCATGTATAGATTTATTATTGTTTTTTGACAAGAAAAATATTGATATGGACGTGTCGGTTTCTGTTTGCTTGAACATGAACTAAAAGCATCACCATCTTGTAGATTCTGAGAGCAATTTCGATTAGACAGACATTTTGCGTCAATATGTTACAACAGACGTAACTTGGACCATCCACTACACTCCAGAGTCAAATCGGTCAGGTGAGTGGACAGCAGTCGGCGAATCTCGCCCAAAGCATCCAAAAGGGCAACGTTGAGCTGAGAAGCCTATACTTTGAAATGTAAATAGAGTTTGTTTCGGACAGTTCCTTGAAACCAACGACAGTATAAATAACGATCGCTACATGGCCCAATTGGAGCATTTGTAAACGAAAAACGGTGTTCTCGTGAATTATTTTATCAAAACAATGCGTCAGTTTTACAAGCCACTGAAATAAAGATTAAACATGAATCATTCTGCAAGAACAGTATCGAAATGTTAGAGAAGCTTTGATGACTATACCAGGTGCGCAAGTTTAAGATGTCGTTTTTTTCATGAAAAATACGCAATTATTTAATAACAATGTTAATAAATTTTTTATTCAAAGTGCTGGTCCTCGCTTTTTACGCATTTTGGGTATATTAGAAACTGTGACTTACCAGAACACTAAAGGAAAAATTACTTGGAGCGGCAAGCAAGGAGGAAGATGTATGCAATGAAGCATTTCGGAAGTTTAGGTACGACCTTAATTGATAATAGTCAACTGTACCGAAAAAACAAAAGAAGACTCCTAAAAACTGACAAATAGAGGTCATATAACCACTTTTTAAAAAAAGAGATTGCGAGCAATGCTCCAACTCGAAAAGAATAATATAAGCTCATTACGTTAGAACAAGAAATATAAGTCCAGAAATGTGCATGCAATGACTTTAAACAAGGGGCTGTGACTAGCATGCTACTATTTAGATATCGCGTCAGTTTAAGCAGTGAAGAGAAGCAGACTGTGTGAAACGTATGTACCAGGTGCGCAAGTTTAAAATGTCGTTTTTTAAAAAAATTTTATGAACAACGGTAAAACATTTTTATTCAAAGTATTGGCCCTCGATTTTTACATACTGAATTCATTTTTCGGGCATTTTATGGATACTATTCCAAAAGAAAGCTTCAACTTTCGTTCATATCCATTCATCGAGCCATTTTTGCACATCCTCGAAAGTCTTGAAGTGTTTTTGGCGAGTGCGTGTCCCATTGAAGAGAATAGGTGATAATCAAAAGACGCCAGGTCTAGTGAATACGTCGAGTGGGATAGGAGCTCTCAACCAAGCGAAGAAATCGTTTCTTGACCACTTTGGCTGAATGTGCAGGAGCGTTGTCATGCTGCAGAATGACTTTGCCGTGTCTTCGAGCCTATTCTGGGTGTTTTTCGATCAATGCGTGGCTTAAATTGATCATTTCTTGTCGGTAGCGGACGGTATGAACCGTTTCGCCGGGTTTGAGAAGCTCGTAATACACTACTCCCTTCTGATCCCACCACACACACATCATTGTCTTCCTCCCAAAACCACCCAGTTTTCTACTCGATGTTGATGGTTGTTCTGGCATTACCCACGATTTTTTACGTTTGGGATTCTCAAAATATATCCATTTTTTATCGCCAGTTACAACCCGATGCAAAAAACCCAGTCTTTCGCACACAGTTTTTCGACTTTCCATCTGTCGTTCGTTCAGTTTATTTGGCACCCATTTTCCAAACTTTTGAATTTTCCTCATGGCTCCATGCAATCGGAAATGGCTTGCTGAGTGTCCTTCAACTACTCCGCCATCATTTGTTGTGTTTGTACAGCGTCTTCGTCCAATAATGCTTATAATTTGTCGTCTTCAAACTTTTTTGGTCCATTTTCACGTTCTTTGTCAATAACAATAAAATCGCCACTTTTGAAACGTTGTAACCTGCGATCACAAGCCTGGACAGTTGAAGCAAGATCGCCGTAAGTCTCTACAAGAATTTGATGACTTTCCGATGTCTTTTTCTTTTGATTGAACAAGAAAATCATTTCATGCCGCAAAAAAAAACTTGGCTCAAAATTCGACATGTTTAACACGAAAAAGAAGTATGCTACTAATTCATAAACAACTATACGAAAATTACTGTTTGTAGTGGGCAGTCTTACCAAAAAATGATGCTTTGGTTTCCAATGGTTACTTGAATAGATTTCATGCGTCATCTCTTGACAACAAAACGACATTTTAAACTTGCGCACCTGGTACAACTAGTTCAGCGCAAAGGGTTGGGAAAAGATGAAAGAGAATAGTGTAGAATTTAATAGAAGAAAAACTCTCGTCCACAAGATTGCTAGCACAGAAATCCAAGCGGACGTCATCAGAGGACTTGAAAAAGGGTTTTCTGATTACAAGATTGACAATGGTAGATACTCTGTGGACGAATTTTTTGCGGCTGCCTCTCTTGAGAGACAGAAAGGCCACTTACTGGAAATCATTAATGAAGTTTTGAGCATAGTCTTGTTCATTAACAACAGAGAAAATGAGTCGGCTGAATAGAAATCTATTAGGTTGGAAAATGAGAAGTACCTCGTGCCATAATGTTCTAGAGAAGGATTGCAACATGGAAGAAATGGAGATGAGAGCGAGACTGCTTCAGGTAAGAGAGGCAATTGCCCTGATGGAATCCTATCAGTAGTTTGGTGTCTATTTGAAGTAAAACCGGAAGTTATACCCTGATTCTACGATATTTTGTCTTAGACAGAGCGTGATTCCAACTTGCTTATAGTTGGGTGAGCTGAAGATCCTATTTAAAGGTGAAGCGAAAAGTAGGGACGATATCTCATCATATCATCACGCTTTCAATAGTTCTATACAATATATTTCAATTGCTCTTCCTAAATAGACTCGACGGATGATCTAGGCTTGTGGAACCGATTGTAGAAGGCAATTTCGTGTTATAGATGGTAATTCCACCATAGATACCTTAATACACGTACGTGATACAGCCACCAGAATGAATAAACAGTATATGCTGGGAATATTTGTAGACATACCCGATGCGTTTGATAATATGTGGTGAAAGAGTATATTTAGACGCTTGAGAGCCATTGCAATATATCATTTTGTGCTATCTTCCATCTGTGAAGGGACTGTGTTTGAATCCAATGGCTACAGAAGAGTGGAAAGGATGATTAAGAAAGTAGTGTCCTAAGGTACCATATTTAGGCCTTGGGTGTGAAAATTGTGTGTTCGATGACTATTGTGATCAAACAGAACCTGTGTATGTGAAAGTGTCGTACAGACAACTTAGTTTTAGTGGTGAAGGAAGAAAGTAAAGCCAAAATGGAGCAGAAGATGGCGCGAGTTCTACATGTTGTACTTCCCTGGGTAAATGACAGCAAAATTGGTGTAACCAAGTCTATAACCATCCAGTTGAAAGTATGAATAGGTGACCCTCTGTGAGAATTTAAGTCATGCCTGTGGCTGCTGTGCCAAAAGTGAAAAGGCTAGGTACGACCTTTGATGAGAGATGAACTCTGTAGAGAGTGGAAGAGACATACTAGGGCAGCTACTGAGGCTAAAGAGCAAAGCAAAATTGTTGCGCAATTGTAACACTCTCCAATCAAAGTAAGGCTTGCATTCGCTTTAACCATTTCAATAAGCACATTGATTGATTATAAATAAAAAGTTAACATGTAAAAAATTAGTGCACAAATGGAAATCTTGATATTTTACAAAGTTCAAGTGCTTGTATTTCGCAAAGCTGACAACGAAAAGCCTTTCTAAGACTTTGAAACAGGTACAAAATTTACAGTATAGGTAATCTAGCAATAGAACTAAAAAACAGAAGTTTTGTAGGTGAAAAAGAAACAAGGTTTACAAAATCCACTTAATTTTATTTATGATATTGAAAAATGTCACATAGAGATGCATTTCTTTACATTTGAACTTGTTTTCCCATTCCCTGAGAGTACTAACAAAATTCGGTCAATTAAAGAAAAACACAAAGAACAAACGATTCTCATGTAACAATATAAAACTGCAAGACAATTTGTCGAATTAAATCAACTCGAAAATACAAACTACACCTATATTTTAACATTAAAACGATATCGTATTTGTTCCCTTTTTATTTCTTTTTTTTATTATTTTTTCCTTATTTAGTTTTAAAACGTACAAAAATATTAACTAAACTCCTAAAGTCTTAATATTCCACAATATAATAGAATTTCTTTTTACATTCTGGAACAAATACACATAAAAATTTCGGTTTGTATTCAAATGTGAAATTGCGAGTTCCGAAATATTGATTCATTAATGGAAAGTACATTGATTGCTCTGAAAATGAAAAATGTTTAAGTAATAGAATTTATTCAATAAATATAGATAAATGCTGTAAAATTTGGATAGTTTCAAATAACAAAAATAAAAGAGCTCCTTAAAAAAATTTCAATATTACAATAATTTACTTGTTTATGTACAATTGAAATAATTTAAAACTTGTGTTTAAAATTTCATTTGATCACATGGAACTGTTTCGCGATTAATAAGAAATTCGTAGTAGGTATTTGGTATCGTTAATTTTTTCTGGATTTTCACAGCACGCCGTTTAAATTCGGTTTGTGGGGGTGTATGTGCAGCGTGGTGTGAAAGTAGAAAGAATTTAGCTGCTTTTTTAGATTGCATGTGTAACTAAGATTTGTAAAATTCTTCAGTCCGTTCAGTTTAAATTAGTACTTTCCATCCTTAGCACATAGATGTACATGCAATCGTAAAAAAACAAGAGGTGGAAAAGACCCAGTACCTAATATTTTGAAAATGAAATGTCATTTCCTCATATATATTGTTAGAATCTGTCTAGAAACATTTTTCTAACAGGTGCAGGCTCCTTGCGAAGAGCAAGCATTTGTTAAAAATTACGGTGGGTAAACGCATTTTTTCAAAATTGTAAAATAGGGCGATGTTAAAAAAATGCGACTACTGCTCTAACTTATACCTAAATGGGTCAAAACTTAAAACTAAGTACATGTAAAAATACCTGAGGAAATCAGTCTTTTAACGTAAGTTACAAAGGGGTAAGCCCTTAAATTGTACTTTTAGGAAAGAAAGTTTCAAAATTAAATGCAAATACCTAAGTGTAGAACGAAACTTCTTCTGCATTTACAATCGACTTATATAACAAATTCTAACAATAATGTGTCATTTCGTCAAAAATACTTGCTTTGTAGGATAATTAGAAAATAATCTATTGAAGTCCCGTTTGAACACTATGGTGAAATTGTGTTACGAATCTCCTATTAATTGCTATTTGTTTCCTCTGTCGGTGATGGTGCAGGTAGAGGGTCGGTGGGACTGCGGCTTGTAGTCCCATTTTGCTGCGACTCTGACCGTGTTGTTTTGTCTTGCCTCTGTGGGCAGTTGGCTATAAGATGATCTACACTTCTGCAAGCATGGCATCGCTTGGGTTGCGGGCCCATATTGCAACGGGCGGCGACATGGTTGGCGAATTCACCACAATTGTAGCACCTAAAATTGGACATTATTACAGTTTTGAATATAAAGACTTTTCAATCAAGTGGAATGTAATGATTGATGTAGTACTAGCCTGAAGCGTCTGTACCGACGACGAGAAGTGGGTCTTCTATGAGAGCCTCGGCAAGGAGTAGACTGGGGTCCGGACACTCTAGTGGCCTCCAATCCCCTTGGCGAAATGCGACATTCAAACTCCACCTCTTCTTCATCTCCGAGCGACCTGAAGCCGCTCATCATTATGACACTCTAGAAAAATGAATGAGCCTCATTAAAACATCATGGCAAGTGGTCTAACAAAAATTTTACAAGGAATATCTTAAGATGTTTAGCTTACTAAGGTAATCCAAGTTAGCTGATTTGACATTCTTCTAGAGTCTTACACCCCAAACTGGATTACAAATTGGGCAAAACGATTGTTTTGAGTGAAGAGGATTCAGGAAACCCATTACAAGAGAGGTTTAAACTGGTTGCTCGGCAACCCGCATCACAAAGTATAATTGGTTGCCTAAGCATGCGTTGTTAATTACCTAGTAAAAGACTTATGGACGAAGAATAGCGTTTTAGAGTATTAAAAACGTTTGAATTGTTAATGGCGAAGTGGATATTAATTGATTAAGCGTTTATTTTCAAAATGTAATTTCTTCGATGAACTACAATGACGCAAAAATGACATAGCAAGTTTTATTACTCACACTACATTGTAAAGGGTTATAAAATATTGTGGATTGAGCTTAGAGGGGACAATTGAAAGGGAGAAGTAAGTAGGTAAAAATCGTAAATAAACTGGCATGATACCATACCATATTAATAATAATAAAGTGCCCAAATACCTCTCGTTAGCATAGAATAGATTTACCTGTTTTACTAGCCACTAGTGAAAATAATAGCAAAAAAATGTAGGGGCTAAAAAACTTGGGGTTGAATACAATAGGTGTACCGCGTATGATATCATGTTAAGTACCTGTCTTTTATGGAAAAGTGCCGCTATGCTGGTCCAATTCGGTGGTATAAAAAACTCGTTCCCTTATTTTAAGAGCAAATCGACCCGGTTCGTGACTCTTTTGTTCGCAAGGGGAACGACTAGGTACCAATACACTTATTTTATCGATCATTCGATTAAAAATATAAAATAAATCCTATTTTATACTTCAAATATACTTCAATTAAAAGCGAAAACTAAAATTACATTCGATGTATCATTAATTCTTATTCTTCGGAAAAAAATATTTAAATTTGACACAAAAGACATTAACAGAAGATTGGATAGCATCACAAAATGTTGCGAGGATGTTAAACGCTTAACATTTTAATAGTATTCACCCGAGAGTTAACACAAACAAGTGGCAAGTCGAAACGAGGATACAGAAATAGATGCAAACTAGAAATTAGTAACAACTATATACGATTGGGATAAATGAATGAAAGGAACATAGCAAAACTCGTGCAAAATGAAGGCCAAACAAATATAAAAAATTAACAAAATTTTGAAGAAGAAGGCACTCTATTAGAATACAATAAATTGATATGAAACGCGGACGAGAGATGGAAAAGAACTAGAAAAATCCTATTTATAATAGCGGAAGAGGAATAATTTTAAGGAGAGAGGCAGATTATGCCCAAATAGAAACGAATTGACTAAGAAATAGCGTTTATGGAGATGTAAGCATTAGAAAGTACTCTGCAAACTATTGAAAAAAACTAACACGATCCCTCTAAACTTGAAAATTAATTTAATAAGATTTATACATAAAAAGAAGATAAAGACCCAAAGAAATAACTATAGAGCAGTAAGAGTGCCCCAAATTAGCTGCAAGAATCCAGGAGAAAAGACCAATTGGCTCTGTCAACAACAATCTTTAGAACACAGGACGACTAATGAGCAATAGTCAAAGTCCATCACTGGTAATAATATTAATTCGCAAAATAAAAATACAGCAAAGGAAAGCAGCAAGGATGAACTACTCTTGCAGGACATAATAGCCTAGCGCCAATGAAATAGAAATGAAAATAGAATTATAACAAAAACCAAAGCGTTGGAAACTCCAGCCAAACAATATCTACGCTATAAAGTTGATTTATATGAATGCTAGCAGGAGTAATTAAATTAGACGAAATAAGAAACGAAGAAATCAGAAAAGCAGTGAATCACAAACCAGTACAATCGGTTAACACGATAGTAAAAATGGAATTTGCATGATTAGTAAATAAAACATTTGATAAGGTAGGACGAACGAAAAGAAGAAGGCCCGGTACAAAGGAAAATCGATGGTAGGGCTTAAAATATTGTCTAGAAATGAGAGTTTGGACATAATGAAAGAGTTTGAAAATGTCAATATATTTATTATATATTCAATATGCCCAAAAAATTAGCAAATTAATTTATGACTTCCACTGTACGGTTCATGGGATAAAATTCATTAAAATTCTACATGATCTCTCACAGTCTATTTATCCAAAAAATCATTTTTATTAATTATGAGGAAACCTACAGTTACAGTTTGATCTCACTGTAATATTCATATTAACGAAGAATGTCATTGTATGTAAGACTTACCTGGTGTACGAAAACATCTTGACCACCATCATCAGGAGTTATGAAACCCCAACCCTTGGCAACATTGAACCACTTGCAACGGCCTTTGCGTACACCAAAATCAGATGATTGAGCACCCGCTGCTTGATTCGCATCTGCGGCATCTAATCCTAGAAGAAATAGATTAAAATTAAAATTACAAATATTTCCTGTGGCTAAGATCTGATCAATCAGAAATAAATTCTGCCGCTAAGCAAAAGAATCCATACAACTACACGTTGAATTGCAGCCATTTTAGTTAGTAGCTTAGTTAGCCCCGATAAACCTGTTGCATTCAAAATTTAACAACCCCAACATGCTAAAGCACCACTTTAACCCCGTTCAAATCCCAATTTAACTCCGTTTAATTGCCTATTAACTCTGTTAAAAAGGCTGTCGAAATCTACATAATTCATATGTAAAGCAGCCCTCCTGATCAATTTTTAACAACGACCACCTAATTTGCATAATTAGAAATGGGTTGGTGTGTAGCGAACTGTATTATACATTGTGTAAAGCGATCTTTCTTAAATCAAAAGATAAAACCGAGTCATCATCCCTGAAAGAAGCGAACCAAGCCGTAAATAACGAGAATAAGAAGGAAATACGTTGAGACAAATCCCCAATTAACCAACTATTCCTACATGATACATAATGACATATTTTCGTAACGAACGGACAGGTTTTTGTTTCCCTGCAGTAATAACCTTTCATGCCGGCTTGTTTTATGAATGAAACATTCCAAAAATACGCTTGAATCAAATATCTTGGCCATTAAGGAACATTTTCTCCGTCGCACGTACCTACAGACGTACGTAAGATATTTTCATTGCGAAATTGCATTTAAAGAAAAGCACAAATCAATGGACAATTTGAAACATTAAGACTAGGCTAGAATGTTATTACGATATTAATAATATCGCTGTAATAGATTTTACACCATTTTGATTCTGAAAATTCAGTTTCAACAATAAGGATTTTGCTGAAAAGAAATAAGTCGTTTTTACTAAATTTAATCATTGCTGATCAAATACAATAACTTAGGGATTTCGCATCCAACAGATGAACGAACAGGCGGATCTTGATCAAATGTTGATATTTTTGTTGAGTAGTTATAAAAACAGTTGCGTTTTCCCTCAATCGTTGAAACGCATTCGGGCAGGCGGATATTACTAATTTATGAATTTGATGGTAACATTTCATTATGATGAATGTAAAAATTCAATGAAAGAATCTTATTTTACAGTATTACAATGCTAGCCATTAATTTTCAGGCTCAACAGTTAAATCAACATGAAACTGTTCTAATTGAGTAGAACGTAGCCAAATTGAAAGACCAGGACTTTATAAAAGCGTGAGTAATATATTTTCGTTGGAGGACCTTGAATCAACAATCTTGTTCCTTATGCAAAAGAGATCGAGAAAAATAGACTTTGTTGTTGAACGCTGTCAATGCATTTTGATATTTCACTATATTTGGAAATACGATTTAACGTGCTCATGCACACGTACTTTGTAAATATTGGGTTATACCCATATTAGGCCACTATTTTTTAAAATTCTCTTCAAATCGTGAAAATCCGTTCAAAGTTCCTGATTGACCTACATAATGATCGCAATACCCTTCCTTTACCGTAGTTCGTCAAGTAATAAAGGATTGTCAAACATATGATGTGTCTCCACTCAATATTCCCGAAACGACGAAACTTAAATAAATTACCAGCGAAATTAATGGTCGTACTTTTAAATCGTCTCAAAAACTAATATAAAATGCTTCTCAGCGCCTTTAGTTTTAATTATCGTTTTGAATCGTAAACTAGCATTGAATACTAGCATAAAAATATGATTATTCAAGAAAGTTAAAGTATCTTCTAATATCTTCAAAACGGATAAGTTGCGCGTTCGGCGCAGCGAGATCGAGCTTCGCTCTTCACTTAAAAGCGTCAACCTAAGCTTTTATCATCCAGATACATTCCACCATTAAGAGCGTCAAGTAATACCTTTTTTATATACCATAATGACTCCATTTGTTAATATATGAAACAATGCTGTTGTTGATTCAATTCTTTTAGAGTAATTTATTAAAAGGTTTGTTGGCACTTTTAGTAGCAGAATGCTTCTGGCTATTAGATGCTTAGGCTGGCCATCTTAATAGCGGGATGTTTTTGGATGTTAGAAGCTTAGGTTGACGCTCTTAATTGAAGAGCGAAGCTTGAATCGGCTGCGCCGAAGGCGCAGCTTATACGTTTTGCAGATGTTACATCCTTGATAATCAGATTTTTATGTCGAGATTCGATTGGAATTGCTGATTCAAAATCGAAATATTAACGAGTGAAGAAAAAACGAATATATAAGGGCAGAATTTGACTTTTGCAATACAAAACTATTTGTTGTGTTAAGTATATAATTTTTAGCACTTTTTTTATACCATAGCCTACTTATATTTGTGAAAATTCGAAAACTAGCATTTTTGGTGCTCTGTTTGAGTACCAGTCTACGATAGATTTTTTAACCGATTTAAAACCATGAGTAGTAATTTCGCTAGTTATAACTCAACCGGATTTCCTTTATTGTTTGGAACTATGAACTTCGGCTGAGAACGAAAATATCTAGAAAGTGGAGTTAAGAGCGTCAGCACAGACCATTATTATATACAATAATCACTTCATTTGTTATTACACGAAACAATGCTGTCGTCGATGCAATTCTTTTAAAGTGATTTATTAAAAGGTTTGCCGAGAACTTTTAGTAGCAGAATGCTTGTGGCGGTTACATGCTTAGGTTGACCATCATTATAACGGGATGTTTTTGGATGTTAGACTGTTAGGTTGACGCTCTTAATTGAAGAGCGAAGCTCGAATCGGCTGCGCCGAAAGCGCAGCTTATACTTTTTGTAGATGTTACATACTTAATAATCAGATTTTTGTGTTGAGATTCGATTTTAATTAACGATTCAAAACAGAATACGGGATTGAGGAAAAAACAAATATATGAGGGCACAATTTCACTTTTTCAACACAAAACTTTGGTTGAGTACTAATCTAGAATAGTTTTTCAAACCTATTTAAAAGAATGAGTATTAATTTCGCTAGTTATAACTCAAAGTGATTTTCTTTATTTTTTAGAACTCCAATCAAAATATCATTAATCTAGAAAGTGAAATTATTTTCTAACATCAGCAAAAAGAGTAAGCTGCGCTTTCGGCGCAGCCGATTCGAGCTTCGCTCTTCAGTTAAAAGCGTCAACCTTAAACTTTTATATATTTTATATACCACAGTGACCCCATTCGTTAATACATGGCGCAGCTCTCACGTTTTGCGGATGTTATATTATTGAATAATCATATTTTTACGGATAGATTCGATTGCAATCGACAATTCTTAAAAAGAAACAAATGAGGTAAAATCAAAAATAAGTGTGCATAATTTCACTTTTTCAAAACAAAACTACTTGCTATAAAATCAAATCAAATGAGGGCATAATTTAACTTATTCAACATAAAACTACTTAAGATACTTCACTATATAATTTTTAGCACTTTTTATCCCATAATCTATTTAAATGGAATTTGTGTAATTTCAAAAAATTAGCATTTTTGGTGGCTCTGGTTGAGTACTAATCTAGAATAGTTTGTCAAACTCTTTTAAAAGCTTTAGTAGTAATTTCGCTAATTATAAACTTGCTATTGCAGACTGTGAACTTCAATCGAGAATCAAAATATCATTAATCTAGAAAGTTCTAACATCAGCAAAAAGTGTAAGGTGCGCCTTCGGCGCAGCCAATTCGAATTTCGCTCTTCAATTAAAATCCTCAGCCTAAGCATTTACCATACAGAAATATTCCGCTGTTAAAGAGCGCCAGCACAGATCTATTTTATATACCATCATGACTCCATTTGTTAATAAATAAAACAATGCTGTTGTCGATGCAATTCTTTTAGAATACTTTATTAAAAGAATTGTTAACACTTTTAGCAGCAAAATGCTTCTGGCTGTTACAAGCTTAGGTTGGCCCTCGTAATAGCGGGGTGTTTTTGAATGTTAGAACCTTAGGTTGACGCTTTTAATTGAAGAGCGAAGCTCGAATCGGCTGCGCCGAAGGCGCAGCTAATACGTTTTGTAGATGTTACATACTTAATAATCAGATTTTTATGTTGAGATTCGATTCTAATTAACGATTTAAAACAAAAATATTTGGGATTGAGGAAAAAACAAATATATGAGGGCATAATTTCACTTTTTCAACACAAAACTACACAATATACTTAGCTATATCGTTTTAAGCACATTTTTTATCCCATAGCCTACTTATGTTTCTGAAAATTCAAAAAATAGCATTATTGGTGCTCTGGTTGAGTACTAATCTAGAATGGTTTTTCAAACCGATTTAAAAACACAAGTACTAATTTCGCTAGTTACAACTCAATCTGATTCACTTTATTTTTTGGAACTGAGCTCCAATCGAGTATCAAAATATATAAAAAGTTTCATGGAATATCAGCAAAACGTGTGAGCTGCGCTTTCAGCGCAGCCTATTAGAGCTTCGCTCTACAATTAAAAGAGCATCCAGAAATATTCCACTGTTAAAGAAGGTCAACACAGACCTTTTTTATATTCCATCATGACTCCATTTCTTAATAAATGAAGCAATGCTGTTGTCGATGCAATTCTTTTAGAGTAGTATTTAAAGGAATTGTTGACACGTTTAGTAGCAGAATGCTTCTGGATGTTAGAAGCTTAGGTTGACTCTCTTAATAGCGGGATGTTTTTGGACGTTAGAAAATTAAATTGACGCTTTTAGTTGAAGAGCGAAGCCCGAATCGGCCTTTGCAGGTGTTACATTCTTGAATAATCAATCAAATCAATTTAGAAAGTGAAGTTATCATCTAACATCAAGAAAACAAACCTCTAACATCCAAAAAAATCCCGCTATTAAGAGCATTAACTAAAGTTTGCACCATCCAGAATCATCACGATCTTTTTAAGCCTTTATATACCATTATTTGCCATAATGACTCCGTTTGTTAATATATGAAACAATGCTGTTGTCGATGCAATTCTTTTAGAATAATTTATTAAAAGAGCTATTGACACTTTTAGTAGAGAATGCTTCTGAATGTTAGAAGCTAAGGCTCACCCTCTTAATAGCGTGATGTTTTTGGATATTAGAAGCTTAGGTCGACACTCGTAATTGAAGAGCGAAGCTCGAATCGGCCTTTGCAGATGTTACATTCTTGAATAATCAATCAAATGTCATTAATCTAGAAAGTGAAGTTATCATCTAACATCAAGAAAACAAACCTCTAACATCCAAAAAATATCCCACTATTAAGAGCATTAACTAAAGTTTGCACCATCCAGAATCATCACGATCTTTTTAAGCTTTTATACATCATTATTTGCCATAATGACTCCGTTTGTTAATATATGAAACAATGCTGTTGTCGATGCAATTCTTTTAGAATACTTTATTAAAAGAATTGTTGACACTTTTAGTAGCAAAATGCTTCTGGTTGTGAGAAGCTTAGGTTGACCCTCTTAATATAGGAATGTTTTGGGATGTTAGAAGCTTAGCTTGACGCTTTTAATTGAAGAGCGAAGCTCGAATCGGCTGCGCCAAAGGCGCATCTCTCACGTTTTACAGATGTAATATGCTTGAATAATCAATAAAATACCATTAATCATGGAAGTGATCATTTAACAGCAAGAAACGTTCAAAAACATTCCGCTAACAAGAGCGTCAACTAAAACCTTTTGTTATATACCATAATGGCCTCGCTGTCAATATATTTCATTTAGGGTTACTTTATAAAAGGTTACGCTCTTAATATCGGAATGTTTCTGGACATTAGAGCGAAGCCTAGATGGGCTGCGTCGAAAACACAATTTTAGGACAATAGAAGATAACTTTTGTAATGTTTATATTTTTATACTAAGATTTTAGTTTAGTACCTGGTTTCCATAGCCTATTTGATATGGAATTATAAAAATTTTTAAAATGGTACTGCTCAGATCAAGTTGAAATTTTGAGCCAATCATTTTTTCGTGACACTTAAGCCGTGCAAGGAATTTACACTCGGCTGATTTATATAAACGCCTAGTTTAAATGAAAAAATTTCAAAACTGTGGAAGTAAACAATTACTTCCGGTAATCCTAACTGCTTCAAAAGTTAACACAGATCTATGATTTTGTGATAATAGCCGTATGGCAAATTCATTGCCCATCTCCAACGATGTGACCGCTATCGTTTTTACATGCACACACACAGACGTACAAACATGCCAAAAATAGTAAAACTGGATTCGGGGGAAGAGGCAAAATCTCGAGGTCGATTTTTTTCTTTCCTTTTTCTATACTACGTATAGTAATACTACAGTGTAAAAAAGAAAATTAATTTTTAAGTTTAATTAAATGTAAGCAAAATGATCATTGGTGCAGTAGCCTAAAATTAATTCCGAGTGGAAAATGGTAAGAAATCCGCAGAATTGTGCACGAAATATAACACATACTACACAATTATTAACTGGGTGCATTTGACAAAAACTCACTTTCACAATTATTTCGCTGATGCTTGAAAATAATTCATCGCAAAAGAAATCCTGATTTTGTTTTATTGTAAAATAGCACAAAGGCTATGACGAGCAATTTTATGGAATCGGCATCACGATAAATAAAAAAGGATACCATAAAACTAGACAAGGATGTATAACGTTGAAATATTGCAAGTAATAATTTCAGGAGAGTTATCATTTTGCACATAATTTAATACTTTGCAATTATATTTCGTTTACTATTTCTATAAAAGTAGATACTTTACACAGCACAGTGTCCATTTTATAAGGAATTGTACTTCCTGTTTGCCTAAGAAATACTCCATATGCGTACTATATTTCACAATTTGACTTTGAAAGTAGCACATTTGTAACTCTGCCGCAAGATGTAATGTATGTAAGCTAAAGAAGTAATTTTTTTGTGTGTATACAATTTAAATACTTAATATATTGCAAATTCATAGAAAATAATTGCACAATTCTCGATCCTCTGCAAGCTAAAGTAATCTTCAGATTTAAATAATATAATCTTCAGGGATCCCAATATTCCAGTACAACACAGTAAATTTTAAAGCAGGAGTATAATTGTAAATGAAAGTATTTTCATGATTTACATGTAGTCTGGCTATTGCAACTACTTTTTAAAACAATGTAACAATTTCATAAATAGTTGGCTAAAAAAACCTTCAGAGACTCTTGAAAATACTTTGCAACCCATTTGCAAGTTTGTAATTAAAGCATGACATGCAAAATATTCTTCACTGAAAGTTTGGAGTATCAACATCTATTTTAATTCAAAAACATTTACTAACAACTAAATATCTTGAAATATTGATTACTACTCTAGAGGCTATGTTCTCTATATGAAATTGAAACACAAAAACAGCTCAAAGCTTTAGGAGAGTGACTTATCAAATTTAGCATAATTATTACTTCTGATTTAAAATGGAAGAACATTGCAAAAGATTAACAAAATGTATTTATACAGTTAAATTAAATGCAGAGTTCATTAACGTAACGCCGAAGACCCTATTAGACCATGTGGGTCAAAATGTGTGTTTAATAAGCCTCCAGTCTGTCTCATTTGGGTGCATTAATAGACCAATAATTTAATTTTCTAGCAATTTAGGTATGTTTTGAAACGTCTCGTCTTCCGGCAGGTGTGTCATGCGTGTGCATATACGATTCAATGTGAGATAAGCCGAAAAACATATTTAGGTAACACACAAAACTCAATTCCTAGAAATCCTTAGCGTAAGAGGAAATTACTTATAAATTTGCTGCGTAGTTTTTAGCAGTAAAAAATTCATGGGTAGCTCCAGCTTCATATTCCTATTTTATTTTCCGCGATAAAATTTTAAGCCCAATCTATACAGAACTTTATTTTAAGCGACCAAAAATTGCTTCGACGTTTGGTAAAAATGTGTTCATGTGTACTTTTGGTGTAGTGAAGAAGCAAGTTTGAATTCCTTTGTGCCCAAGAAAATCGTTATGGCAGTTAGGGACGCAAAAAATAATAACACAGGGTCCCATACAAAGACGCGACTAGAAATAGAAAGCCTAGAACAAGATTACAGCTATCAAAAATGCAACGAGTATGTGAATGCATAATGAAGAATAGATTACCAACCCTGCACAAAATAGAAGCGGCCCGTAAGAAGATACCTGCTTTTTGCCGGGGCCGGGGGTTGATTTAAACCAGATTTGAGGACTACCTATAGGAGGTACAAGGGTTTCAGCAAAGAACATGCCCTTCTTGGGGATAAACGCTGACTTTATTGTCAACTATCGACATTGAATAAATTTCCCAACACAGATGGTAATAACCTGGCAAATTCAAAGTACCTTAAAACTATGTTATCTATTACAAAAAATATATATATAAACAATACACTGTACAAAGAAATGTTGTTGGATACAAAAATTGTTTAATACGCAGATTAGATGATGATTTAACCAATAATTATATTTTGCGAGGGTTTTTGTAGCAGCAACGCACATGAAACGCAAAAAGCATGGTATCGTGCCGAACTCTAGAAATAGTTGGTTAGACTACTAGACCAGTTCGTATCTACAGATTAAGAACGGCGCAACTACGGCCTGGGAAAGAATTTCCTATGGGACAAATAGAGGGATCTTGGCAGCAACGGTCGGTTATTAAGAGCCCTCATTTTTCGACCATTTCAGTAGTTTTTGCCCGCGGCTTGAAATTTTGCGCGCTATTTTGGGGGCCCAATCGGGAGCTTTGCGGCGCGCTGTTCACCAAAATTGAAACAAAGCGGCGAAATAGGTGAAACGAGGTGAATGTAAACAAACAACGGAGAAACCCGAAGAATGCAAAGCATGCACTTTCGAAGTGCGCGTGGCCTCTCTCGAATGGCCTATCCAAACAAACACTATAAACAGTGCGTAGTTTAATTTGCTTTGAAATAACCGGAAATGCCGCACATTCCGCTCGTTGATGCCACGGAAAACCCGCTTACTATTTTTACGGAGCTTCCAGAGCGACTGAAAGAAAGCAGATTAGCAGCTTACCCTCGCCATTTTCCAAATTACCACCTCTCTCCATGAAAAAGAAATTTTTCGAGCACGAATAACAACCTTACTAATTCGAAATTTCAACAAAAATAACAAAAACAAGAAACAGGATCATCGAATACATCATGTAAGCGCACTAGGTTACATGTCGTCTCACTTTACGCATGACCATCGCACTATGAGTTTCAAACCAAACTGGGCCGCTTGTTCGGCAGAATGATTTTAAAAAAATACCGGGGCCAATAGCGGCCCGTTTCGGCAATCCTCGGTCCTTCCTTTCTGATGAAGTGCGTACACAATCTTTTTGATGCGTGAGGCAATGGGCTTGTTCAGACGAACACAGGGTTCGTTCTCGCACTCGTTGCGTATCCAGGTAATAGTGGGACAACCGAAAACTTTATTTATACCCAACCATACTACACTTAACCATTTATAGCTTAGTAGGAAATTAATTAATATTTTTATCATAATTTTGCTGCTACTTCATGCAATTATTATTAATGTAGCCGCTGGTTTTTCGTAGGGTTCTGACTGCTGCAGTGAAACCTCACAAAGTATGTCTTGACAAGTCACTTCCTTAAATTGTACTCTTTCCCCTTATCTCAATAAAGATATTGATAAACTGAGTTTCTTGACGAATATAATTTTAGCTGGCAAAAAGAGATTAATTTCACTATCGTCAGTTGTTTCTCTGTGCCGCGAAACCCATCTACCACGTCTTCGGCATGCTGCAGACCACCCTCAACATAAGCTTCTCACTCCGGTCTAGATTGTATGTAAAATAATGCAAGTCTGATTGCTAGATTAATCAGAATTTAAATCAGTAAAATTGAAAGTCAACATAGGTCTCGTGGCAACATTAAATTTTTTGTTTACTTGACGCTTATTGTTTCCATTTATAATTTAAAAGTTGAAGTAATAAACACAATTGCAGACATTTCATTGTGTGTGTATTTAAAGTAATTTTAATACAGCTAAAATCAAGAGAGTTAAACTGAAGAATGCTTCACTTGTTTCTGATCGAAATAATACAGTTTCCCGCTTAACAAATTTATTTTTCCTAGATCGCAACAAAATATCGATTAATACCGATGAACAAATTTGGGTATATTAGAAACTGTGACTTACCAGAACACTAAAGGAAAAATTACTTGGAGCGGCAAGCAAGGAGGAAGATGTATGCAATGAAGCATTTCGGAAGTTTAGGTACGACCTTAATTGGTAATAGTCAACTGTACCGAGAAAACAAAAGAAGACTCCTAAAAACTGACAAATAGAGGTCATATAACCACTTTTTAAAAAAAGAGATTGCGAGCAATGCTCTAACTCGAAAAGAATAATATGAGCTCATTACGTTAGAACAAGAAATATAAGTCCAGAAATGTGCATGCAATTAATTTAAACAAGGGGGTGTGACTAGCATGCTACAATTTAGATATCGCGTTAGTTTAAGCAGTGAAGAGAAGCAGACTGTGTGAAACGTATGTACCAGGTGCGCAAGTTTAAAATGTCGTTTTTTCAAAAAATTTTATGAACAACGGTAAAACATTTTTATTCAAAGTATTGGCCCTCGATTTTTACATACTGAATTCATTTTTCGAGCATTTTATGGATACTATTCCAAAAGAAAGCTTCAACTTATCATATCCATTCATTGAGCCATTTTTGCACATCCTCGAAAGTCTTGAAGTGTTTTTGGCGAGTGCGTGTCCCATTGAAGAAAATAGGTGATAATCACAAGGCGCCAGGTCTGGTGAATACGGCGGGTGGAATAGGAGTTCCCAACCAAACGAAGAAATCGCTTCTTTGACCACTTTTGCTGAATGTGCAGCAGCGTTGTCATGCTGCAGAATGACTTTGCCGTGTCTTCGAGCTCATTTTGGGCATTTTTCAATCAATGCGTGGTTTAAGTTGATCATTTGTTATCGATATCGGGCGGTATTAACTGCTTTGCCAGGTTTGAGAAGCTCTTCGGATTCGACCACATACACAAGCATTGTCTTCCTCCCAAAAACGATCCGGATTTGTACTCGATGTTGATGGCTGTCCTGGCGTTACCCACGATTTCTTACGTTTGGGATTCTCAAAATATATCCATTTTTCATCTCCAATTACAACCCGATACAAAAACTCCTTTATTTTGTGGCGTAAATGCAGCATTTTGCACACGGTTTTTCGTCTTTCCATCTGTCGTTCGTTCAGTTTGTGTGGAACCCATTTTCCAACTTTTTGAATCTTCCCCATGACTCTCAGGCGATCGGAAAAGGCTTGCCGAGTGACATTCAACTGCTCCGCCATCATTTGTTGTGTTTGTGTATCGTCTTCGTCCAATAATGCTTGTAATTCGTCGTCTTCAAACTTTTTTGGTCGATTTTCACGTTCCTTGTCAACAACATTGAACTCGCCACTTTTGAAATGTTGAAACCAGCTTTCACAAGTCTTGACAGTTGGAGCAAGATGGCCGTAAGTCTCTACAAGAATTCGATGAGTTTACGATGCCTTCTTCTTTTGACAAGAAAAACAAGAAAATCACTACATTCCGAAAATGCTCTTTACTTGCCTCATATTTCGACATGCTTAACACGAAAAATTAGTATGCTACTAACTCGTAAGCAACTAAACGAATGTGAAGATTTATAATGGGCAGTGTTACCAAAAAATGCCGCTTTTTTGTTAAGTAACAGATTTTACAGAGGACGTGGCAATATTCAGAAAAACAAGAGAATACCTCCAAGAAGTCGCCAAAGTGCTTGTGACACAGTCTATGGATTTAAAATCCCGTTTATAAGTCAGAAAGGATCTCTTAGCAAGAGATGATTAAATAGTTCTAAAAGCAATTCTTAGCTACGAGATGTCAAAACATAATCAAGAGCAAAACAGGAAACAACGTGGAAGTACGTTTTCTAATAAGAAGCCAAAACGGGCATTGACAGAATCAGAAACGAAGCTTACAGAAAGAAACTCTAAATTGCAACAACCTTGTTCGATAACTGTTGTACATTTAGAAGGCAATTTTCACGAGTCGTTCTTCAGGCCAGTTTGTTAACAACGAGAAAATTGTGCAAATGCGTGGTAATGTGATTATCGCTTGGTGTCAGGTCTGGGCTATAGTGTGAGTGCGATATAACAACCTGTTCAGTCTTGATGGGACACAACATCCTTCCTATTGGCAAATTCTGAATGCTTATGGCCGATCACCCGCTGCAATGTGGTGAGTTGTTGTCAGTATAGGTCCAAATAGAGCAATTGGTCCGATGGGAGCAGCTAATACTAGAGGATTCTCTTTCAATCCTACCAAAAAGAAAGTAAAATCTGTTTGACCGTTAGTCTTGACTTGGTGATCGCTTGGACCTGCTTTCCATGCTAGGATCTTTTTCGCCTTTTGTTCTCGTGTGAAACCCATTTTTCATCGCCACCTACCACAATGAACTGATTTTGTTACCCTCCATCAAAAATTGCAGACAGCAGTTCGCCCCAGAAGATACTTTTGAGTCAATTCGAGTCGCACCCATACATCGAACTTCTCCTTTAGACCAGCCTTATGGAAATGGTTGCAAATAGTTTTTTTTGCTAATCTTCAATTTTTGGGCAATGGAATAAGAGCTCGCTTGCCAATCTGACTTGACGATGTCCATAATTTGATCAACATTTTCCACGATTACCCTACCAGAGCATGTTTCATCTTCAACGTTCACTTTAAAGAAGCGTTGGAATCAATGCTTTTGTTTATGTTTAGTGTTTTGGGTCTACAAGACATTTTTTGGCTACCTGTATCACTTTTTCCCTTTCGTCCTAGTAGCACTAAAAATGTATCGAACTTTCGTTTTTTTATGTTCATTCTGAAACGCTCTAACACACAACTGGGCTCACTAAACACAAAACTAAACAGAACAGAATTTATTTTAAACCGTTGTATCCAAGTCGCAGTACAAGACGTAGTATAAGTCGCAGTATAAGACGTAGTATAAGTCGCAGTATAAGTCACAGTATAAGTCGCAGTATAAAGTGACAGGTTACAACATGCATATCGGTCACTAAAGCCATCTAACGAAAAACGCATTTTCCCCTACTCAATATCAAAAAATGGTGTTTGAAACTCTTGTAACCGCTGCATTTGATCATGAATTCAGACTTATGTATACGGATTCATTATTATCATTCCTCTGAGCTTATTATACGATAATAACTATAATTACTTCTTCTAAATTTATCTTAATCTGCAGAATAAGCATAACGATATTAATTAGAGCGTTTTATTAAATATTATAGCATGTTAACGTCTTTAAATTGCGGTAGAATTTGCAGCTCGAATAGCTAAATCCTACAAGTACATAAAGCTTCTACTCTTGAGCCCATCATTGTAGCTATCCATCTAATTAATTAATTAATTTTAATGAATTTGTATTTACAACAAAGATTTTAAAACCTACTTTCGACCAATACGGATCTGAGTGAACAAACTACGAGTTTGAGCCACATAGCATTGTACATACTTTAGCTTGCTTCTAGCAACCTACTTTGTCGATTCTACAACCAACGTATTGTTGTCATTGCACCACGAGTACACTATGAGAAAACGTTCAGCCTCTATGGACTGAAACGCCTTGGTTCGACCAAATTGCGTTCAACGCAAGGAAGTTGTTCATATAGTTCCACCACATATGTGGTTTTACCCGTACTACTCTAATCTAAATACACTACTCACTACGATATACAACTAGAATGAACGGGCGATGCGTTGATTGTATTTTTTAGGCATGTGTGAGTGCGTTGCTTGTCTTTATACTAGATATGAGAAGGAGAAGGAGAATAACTAGAGATGCCATTCATAAACTTCTTTGAGCGCTTATAAAAGAGTATTGTTAGCGCATTTAAAGTCAGTAGGTTATTTTAATGAATGCTTGTTCGTTCCATCTTCTTTTAAAATATTCATTAGCGTTCCTTAGTTTTTTTGATTGACGTTGTAGGCTGTATCGAAGCTGCATACCAGTATTGAACTCTAGAATTTCATATGGGAGCTTGACTTAACAACTAAGGGTAAACAATACACGGCAGATAATCGCAAAAGCGCTTTGTAAAGAGTGTGAGAGAGACAAGATGATAAAGAGATAGAGACAGAGGACGGTACAGATGAAGAGAAAGAGGAGAGAGAGAGCGAATGAGAAGAAGGAGCGAGCCTAAAGTCATGTAAAATGTTATAGAAAATTAAAATTTCAGACAATTACCGAGTGACCCTCAGATTGGCAATTACAACAGTGACTCAAAACGATCTGTTCAAGTCGGACATTTCAAGACAACAGTACAAGGGGTTCAAAGGCAGTAATTCAAAAGCGATAAACCAAGTCGGACATTTCAAATAATCGCATCGGAAAGACATTTCGAAAAGACCAATTTAATAGGGACAATTCAGAAAACACAATCCACAATGAACAATTCCTAAAGACCAATTCATGGTGAAGGTGATCCACGTGGATAAACGCAAGAACAATTGAGCGGTTGGTTTTGTTAAGCAGCCACAATAAAAGTCAAGACCAAGGCAAACCAAAGGGGTTAAGAATGGCCCAATCAATGTTACCTACAATCTAATTTTAATATAATTGTTCTTTGATTGGGCTCTCGGTGCCACCCTACTGCTTTATGAATTCATCTTTTAGTGTGTACCAATGGCCATGTCCTATAAAATTCTTACACTTACTTTCTAAGTACGCTATTTTGGCGGCATTTGTAATAACTACGCGGATGGAAGCCAGTTGAAGATTTGGAATGGCAGCCAATTAAAAACAAAATTGTATATGTACAGCAGCAAGTGAATATAGAAACAGGGTTAATTGACCCTAATTATTAACAATTATAAATTTTAACTTGCATCCGCTGATCGCAATCAATTGTTTTATCTCAGCTGAATATCACGCTTCCAGCAATTGTCAAGCTTCTGCTACCGTTGATTCTGTGGGAAAACACGTCTGTATATCCCTCTCAGTTGAAGAGGCCGCCAGATCAGCATTATGCAATAAAGGAAAATCTATAGATCAAGATCTATCAAACTATTTATTACAGAAAAATATAAAAAATCGGGGAAGGATTTGTTTGTCAAACTTCTCGACGAGTAGTTGATAAGGTTTATGATTAAAAGTCCTGCTATTTGATAGAAATCAAACGATCTAATTACATATTATTAAATCAAGGAATCCCATGAAGAACGCACAAAATATATCCAAATATTTTGTTAGAGATATTGCCATAAGAGGTTTCGTCGCCCAAACAAGTACATCGAAATGGTAAGATCCGCACAAAAATCATAGAATCTGGTACTACTATATGCATACTGTTAACAATTCACGAAAAATGGCCGAGAGAGGATAATATTTATTCAACAGGATAACGCAAAAACACATCTGAAAGAAGAAGCGCTTCGTTTAGAGGAGGGATTTCGTGATGTATGGAAAATACGGTTTCCCAATAATACCACTTCAACAAGTTATACAAGGAGGAATGAAGAGTGATGGCTCCAATAATCTTTAAGCTTTTAGAAATAGTAACGTTTCGTAGAAGTGTGATCATATCAGCAAGTTTAAAATGCAGCAACAAAATATATGGATAATTCATAAATCAGCTCCTTAAGAATTGTTGCTCCCAATTCTTAAGGAGATGATGAATTTGCTGCTAAATTCAATCTACGTTGGATATTAAGCGTTACGCCCTAAATTTAGTTACTTTTGCTACGTTTATCACGAGACAGACGGTCTAGTTAATAATTAGATCATAGATAAGTTGAGAACTGTTAAACATTTTTTAATATTGTGTATATGTGGCATTAATGAGTAGTTTTTGCTGCATTTTAACCGGATCATAGAAATATCTCGTAATCAGATCAGGTGAAAGTGAATTACGATTATGATTCAACGCAAACAAGCAAGCTGAAAATGATAATTATGATCATTATTCCAAAAGGGAAAAAGAACCAAAATAATCCAATCCAATGAAAATGGCGTCAAAAGCATCGTAAATACCACCGGGGCGCCCTTGGAGTGCGTTCGCAGGCGTCTTTCAGCCCACTAGAGTATTGTAAATAGATGACCGTAGCAGTAGCAGTGCCGTACACAGCACAGGAGGAAAGCGGGTATCGTTTTCAAAATTACATTATGAAATCAGAATTGGGAAACGCCATTTCAAAGTTGGGGCGTCTCTAAGCAACGACCAATCATAAAGGGCGTCGTTTATGACGTCACAAGTGCCTCACGTCGCGCCGCACCTCGCCGCTCTCTCACACACACTCACTACTCGAACGCACTGGGTAGGCAGGGGTGTTATAATCAATACCCTCGCCCTCTCGGCATTATATTAATAAAATGAAAATGGTAACTTTTTTCAGTGGCACTTTCCAGCTGAAGGAAAAACTCAAGAATATGAGAAGAAAAACTGGTCCGTATCAGCACGTGAAATAGTGTAAGCGCTTTATAAATAAGGCAGCGGAACGAGGAAAGCGACGCAAGAAGGGGAGAGAGTTTTTATGAGCCTGTCCTTTTTTATTTGCTTTTAAGAAAAATTGCAGTTAGCAAGGCCTCTGGTTGTGCCAGCTTAGAGGAAAATATCCGTTGTTTTCTTTTATTAAATTAATATATTACCACTGAATTACATATTACATTTTATGTAACATATTGTGCCCCTTTGTATATATTAATGTATGAATAATATATTTTACAGCGTAGTAATAGTTCCGCTTTTATAAATCTGCTCTGATTATTGAGTCAATTTTATGAAAAATTTTTTTTTCATCTGCTATATATGTGTCGATCAAGTGATGCCAATATTATATTCGTGTTTCCCAGGCGATAAACTATAATCGCCGATTGCCCTCGTTTGGGGTGGCTGCGTAAATCGGCCCAACTATATCCTTAATGTACATTTTATTATAATTCAACTATTAGGTGTGTATGAAATGTCGGATTTTTAAGTCAATATATAAAACAGCATATCTTGTTTCAAACGCAGTTTATTCACTCAAAATATGCTCCATTCGCTTCAATACACTTTTTCCAACGATACTTTAAAGCATAGATACTTGTCTTAAACAAATTCTGATCTTTAGAATCAATAAAGTCTGATATCGAATTGTTCACAATATCATTTTCATATTGTTTAGCGCGTAAAAACCGTTGTATATGTTTACAAAAATTAAAGCCGGTTGGCGCAAGATCCGGTGAATAGGCTGGGTGCTGCAAAACTTCATATTTCAATTTAGTTAATTTCGTAATTGTTTTGTGCCATGTATGTGGCCGAGAATTGTCATGGTACAGTAGTAAGCCATGCCTACTAACAAGTGAACGACGTATACTTCTCAATTTTTCATGCATCTCCTTACTGGTAGTACTTTTAGGTCGTAATTGTCTGCTCAGCTCGAAGGAACGAGTCGTATTGCACCAAACTGTGATTAAAATCTTCCGTGGATAAAGTGATGGCCTTGGGGTATTGGCACAAACCTCATCCCTATCAAGCCACCGAGCACATCTTTTCTTGTTATCGTACAAAATCCATTTCTCATCGTAGGTAATAATCTGACCGAAAAATGGCTCTCGATGAAATCGGGATAGTAACGATGAGCAACCGATCCAGCTTATTTCGCTCGGTTAATTCGTGCGATACCCATTTATCAATTTTTTTACCTTGCCAATTCCAGAAAGATCTCGGAATATATATATATATATATATATATA
>JAWQRO010000434.1:0-39084 GCA_033557835.1 Helochares maculicollis
AAACACAATAAAAAAAAAAATAATATATATATATATATATATATATATATATATATATATATATATATATATATATATATGAAAAACTAACCACAGCAACTATTCCTAATGCAATCGAAGTGACGGGTAGGGATATCAAACAAATCAATGCCAGTTCCCACCCTTTTACCAAAGCCAAAATCAGAGACGACACAAATGCCACTTGGAAATGCAGAAACATCGACACTTTTTCTCCTAGGCCCTCTTCTAATTTTGAGAGATCGCTAAACAAGTCATTTGAAGTTTTTATTTAAAATTTTTTGTATTATTAAATTAAATCAATACTTACTCCGACATTCTGCTAGCGAAATCGCCCGTTTGGTGTACATCGTACCATGAGATGTCTTGATTTAATACTTTTTGTAAATAGAGGGATCGAATTTTAAATATTTGTCGTAAGCCACTATAGCTGTATACTACAGTTGAGAGATAGCTCAGGATTAGCATGGCTACTCCAATCAAACTGTTATATATTGCAAACCAGATTATGTTATCAATGAACAACTCGTCGATTACTGCCTTTTCTTCAGGAGTTAATACGTTTGAAAGATTTTGAGCATATCCAATTATATCACCTGTGAGATCACCAAACACTAACATGTTTATTGGTTGGCATATACCTGTACCGATAGAGCACAAGGCTCCGATAAACATGAGAAAGTTGTCCAAGCCAGTCGCATATTTATACTGCAAATTTATTAAACACCAATTATTTCAATCTAATTATAAACGAACTGTGAATATTTTTGATCGTATGAAATATTAAATGTTTAAATTATTATGTATACTAGTAATTGCATTACCAAATGAGTGAAAGGCACCAATGCGTATTCTTCTTCCTTGGATGCATTTTCTAAGTTTTCGGCTGCGTCTTTAAATTGCCTGCAAAAAAATGGACCTCATAGTAATTTAGGTTCACTGCTATAACAGATATAGTTATAGTAATAGGTCATGATAAAATTTTCATGTGAAATTAACTTCTCAAACCTTACAAACCGTTAAGATGAGCCACAAGAAATAAATTCGAAGATACATCTAGAAAAATATTTTTTTAGCTGTTATAAATCCCAATTTGTTAATTGTGTAGTGTTGCTACTTAGTTAAGCTATGCAACACTTCTTTAATACCCGACACTACAGTTGCTGGAATAATAATACATTATTTTCAACCCTTTTCAGCTATTGCTAATTTTTTAATATTAATACAGAAAACAATTAATGTACTTGTAGAAATTTTTCAAGGCAATAAAGTAAAACGACCGTATATCAAGATAAGTACAAACATATTAGTATTGTGAAAACATATATTTTCTAAAGATTTGCTTTATTCTGCAACTTTACTGATATACAGTCTAATGTATCCTTTATCATAATTATTGTTTACTATAAAATTAAAACAGCTACTACATATATTTGTCCTATAAATGTATCAGACATCTATAAATCAATATATACCTTGGCTTTAATCTAATTTTTTTTGTTCTGCATAATTTAAACATAAATGATATTGTATTATTTAATTTTAATTTACTTTCATTAATTATCTAGATACCATTAATATTACCACATTAAATACTGCATTTGTATAGTCGTTGGATTGATTGCCGAGCCCAATGAGTGTAAGTCCCGTATATATATATGTGCTGCATAAAAATACTTACGAATCTTAATAATTAAGCAACAAAAATCTACGTACGATGCAAAAATAAAAATAAAATTTTAAATTATCTTATTGCTTCAATGCCTTCTGTTGCGATTTCTACAAGGGTTTTTACATAATCTACCACAAAAATACCGCTTATTTATTTCAATTTTATTCACTGGTCGTGTTACTGATATTAACTAGTTTCATTGATTTATTAATTTGTGTTTGACTTCCAATCAAGCAATACTCTGCTGATTTCCTCAGTCAGAGAGATGAACTCAATCTCCTTTTTGTCTTTCTCGGAACTTCATTTAGAGGGACGCTCTCCTGACCTTTGTTCGGTGTGGCCGTTAGAGACTGTACAGTTCCCACTAACAGGGGTATTGGCGACGGTTAAACATCAGTAATGTTGACAACAAATGCCAGTTCCTTGTCGATATTAACAGGATTTATTATAGTAAACTCCGTAAAAACACAGGGCTACATTTCGTCCCTATGATCGATGTCCACATTTCGGTTCTTAAGATAGATCGTCTCGACCAGGTCTAAAATTCTTTCTGCGCGCTTGATTGCTCCCGGTTGTAAAGGGTATGATGCTGGTTTCTTTACCGGTTCCCGCCAACCATACTTGCCATTTATCCTGGTTTTTCTTGACTTCCTGGCAATGACGATAGCTGCAAACCGTTCCTCATGCAGCCCATATTGTTCATCTTGGTTCTATGGCTTGGTGCGCTAGGATTTTAACAACATACCATATTTGCAATTCCAGTGCCTTGGAGAAGCTTCTCAATTATTACCTTCATTATCTGCAAATCCAAAAAATCCACTGTGTTGCGTCCTATTAGGTTGCTAAAGGGAGAGGGTGGCGTTTCCACCACTTTCTCATTGGTTAGGTGTAGAGATAGGTTTAGTTTTGAGATTAGTGTTAAGTATGAAATTGTGAAGAATAGTAAGTCCCTTTCTAACGCCCTTGTACATATCATTGGGAAGTTATTAAATACAATTAATATACATTAATACTTCGTATTATTGGCTTGGTCGTATTGACGCGCATGAGGTGCGTATTGACGCGCATGAGGTGCGTATTTCGATACTTGCCATATTTTTTGGTCTTTCGAGTTGGATGCAACATTTTTCGGTCCTTCAAGTTGGATGAAACATTTTTTTTGTGCTTCGTCAACGAATGGTATATCATTGTTAAAGCTTACGGCGATAAATGGTACAAAGAAGCTGTATTTAAAGTGCCACCCAATTAGTGCATCAGGCACGAAGATACTGCAAGAGGCACGAAGAAAGTGCATGAGGCACGAAGAAAGTGTATGAGACACGAAGAAATTTTAAACACTATCACAAAGATGGTTCAAGATTTACAAGAAGGAAACAGGTCAGTCCTATTATCATTTATCCTTAGGGAAAACTATTTCTATTTGGCAAATTTTTTGTGTATCATCAAATATTATTAAAAATCCCTAGTAAATTGGGCTTGGCATTGTCTCTAAGGGATAATTCCGCCGGTAAAATAAATAAATTTAAAATTTGGCTAGAAAGTAATCTGAATGTAACGCCGATAAAAATTGAAACGCGTTTAGAACGAATTGAAAAGGCTTACGACGAATTCTACGAGGCTCAGTCGCAAATTACGGCATACGGAAAAGAAGAAAGTGACGAGTTGGTTATTGACGGATTCGAAAATGTATTTTTTGACGCGGTAACGGAAGCGAAAGTGCGAATTACAGCTACACCAAAAGTCGCCGATAAAAATATTCAGAACAACTTGCGGTGACCGGAGCTTGAATTGCTTAAATTCGAAGGCAATTATGAAACGCGGCTTAACTTTGAGGAAGCCTTATTGATTCGAACGCTCAACTATCCGACATCCAAAAATATTATTACTTAAACTCTTGCATTAGTGGTTCAGCAGCGCAATTAATTGGCTCTTTAGATATAACCAAGGCAAATTATTCTGTAGCGTGGACATTATTAAAAGATAGGTTTGAGAATAAAAAATTAATAGTCAATAGCCATGTACAGGCAATCTTCAGTTTACCAATAATGGTAAAAGAAACATTTGGGTGCTTTACGACAGTTGGAACAATCAGTCAATACGTGGGATACGCTGTTGATTTATATAGTAACAAACAAATTAGACATCGATACACGATACACGTTGAATTCACCATTATTGCCAACGAAGACGATTAAAACGAGTAGAAGATACAAGGTAATGGTTATCGTTTCCAGCACGAAACATAGGAACCTGTTACAACAGAGACCAGAAAACACTAAAGGGGATGATTAAATCCATTTATTGTAAGAAATAATAAAGATGAGTTAAAGTTAAAAACAATTCAATGAATACTCAGTAATTTACAGTGAAGTGAAGATTGCTTCGCTTACTCGCGATGCGAAAAGCGTTAAAAATACGTTTAAAATTACAATTTAAGCTCTATATAATTTACAGGTTTTCATTATGTATCCGCTTGAACTTTTATACTGTACATAAAAGTGCATATGAACTTGCAAAAATACTAAGCTGATACATTTAATATTATTTGAAACTATATTTTTGAGCATGTTTTCCTCACACGTAAATATGTGACTAAAAACCCTAGTTTGCTCTTAATATACACTGACTTTTCTAATATACTCTAGAAAACATTTGAATTAAAACACAGTTACAGAAACTCAAGAAATGAAC
Source organism: Helochares maculicollis (assembly GCA_033557835.1). Lineage (NCBI taxonomy): Eukaryota > Metazoa > Arthropoda > Insecta > Coleoptera > Hydrophilidae > Helochares > Helochares maculicollis. The sequence continues at coordinate 4,382 of JAWQRO010000434.1, forward strand.
CATGTCTTGGCATAGTTTATTTGACGCATGCTAAAAGTCTGGCGTATATGTGTATTCCTAATATTTGTATAAGAAAATAGTAAATTTCAAAAGGTTTTTATTTAATTTTTTTAACATAACTGCTTTCTTTCTACCCGATCATACTAGCAATATATTTACAATATTGTTATGATTTTCGGGGATTCTTTACTACTTAACTAACAATGCTACCTATTTATTTATTTGTGTGTTACTTCGGTTCTATAAACTGACTTACTGGTCCGAGAGCTAAACTAACTCTCCTTCTGCGGTGGTTTCGGTCAGCTTATAAAAGGCAGGATTTCCCGACGTTTGCCCACAGGCTATTGCGATTCTCGCGATTCCCACGTTTTTTCCAATTTGCAGAACTGGCCGTTTCATCAACGAGCAATAGCTGCCAGATGTAATATCACTGACCACCAACGTTACAATGTTTTTGTTTTCGGGTTACAATTGAGTTGATAAAAAATCCCGGCAAAACAAAATTTGGAATTAAATCAGTCTCAAAAACAAATGCAATAACTTATAAACCATTTTTAAAATACACTTGCAAACGGTAATAAAAATGTTAAAAGGACAACTACTCAATATTTATGCGTGTTCATTCTTTAACGCATCCTAAATTATCGAGTAAACGAAGCCTACTGCATTCTTAATGTATTCTGAATTTCTTCATATACAGCATTTGTAAAATTTATAGGAATTAGAAACAATATAGTCATCAAATTCAATGTTTTCAAGCTATGCAAGTACTATTTTCAGTTTTCAATTTTAAATTCATGGTGTACTAAAGATAGATATTCAGATTGTATATTAAACATTAGTTATAAATAATAAACCTAGAATGCCTTAGAGTATGAATAGTTAACTTTGTTTGCATTATTTGTAACGTAATATACGAGGAAAAGCCCCAGTATATCAATATTAAACTTTTTAAAGCGACAAAATTACTTTGCTATGAAAATTACTAAAATTTCTTCTTTAGTAGCATTCACGAGGGCTTCGTAAAAATCATATTTATTTTTAACTTCTTTGTCTTTATTTGGTTTATACACTCATTAGTTTTATTATCGTTTAATGTAGCTATTTTTATTTTCTTATTGCCTTCTTTCTCCTTATGTATTAGACCTGGTAATCCTACTGACGCTTTAGCTCGGATAATAGATAATGTTGACTGAAATAAAAGTGCTACTTTTTCAATTATGAGGGTTTTCTTTCATAGCTTGGTTTTGCTCTTTAAGGGACTTAAACAAATTCAATATTTGTATAAATAGTTTGCCGGATATTTTTAGGATTGGCACCCATATGTTATCTTTTGGAATTTTGCACTTTGCCTAGGTCATTTGCTTCAATTTTTACCTGTAGATATACATTTGTTGATTATAAGTTTTATCAAGAGCTTTAAAATTGTTGAATTGTTATCTGTTATGACTCATATTGCAGCACCTCGCCAGGTGCGATAGCCTCCCCTTCACCATTTAACATCAAGACGAAAATGATCAAAATTAATTCATTACCTTCTCTTTACTATACTTCTTATAGTAACATGGGAACGTGAAGAGCGGAGCGAATGGGAGGGTCTAAGAGGGAACGATGCCCCCCGCCCCTTCACCAACAAACTTCGTGTCGAAATTGATCAAAATGGATTCAGAGATTATGAATTCACATTTTAAAATTCAAGCTTTCACAAAGGGTATTTACAAGCGTTCCATATTGCAGACTTGTTAAGAGTAAGATATATTTTTAAACACAAAGTATTGTACATTACATAAAGAAATATTAAAAATATTCCGATGATGTATATTTACTGAAAAAGAATTGAATATTTCTTATGAATATATTGTGTTGAATATAGACATTGACGTTAGTATTAATTATGAATATTAAAACTTCTGCGTTAAGATTTGAAATTCATGTAAGTGTTTGTAGTTTTATTATTATTAATCGCAGATATTTTTATGTCGTACATATATTTACACGGGAATTTGAGTGGACACACTTTGGATTTTTTTAGAATATGCTTCTGCTGTAAATTCTCAAGGCTTCCTTACGAATATCTTTACGATTACTTCTTAGGAGTATTTAAAGATGTATCTTTAGTTTCAAGGCTTTTTAAAGAGATTTGCTTTCATGTTTTATTTTTGGAATCGTTGATCTCACAAATTTGTTAATCATTTCTATGGCTTCTAATTATTTATAACATGACCATTATTAGACAATACATCTCTTCACATTGTTTCCTTTTCGAAATTTTCGTTTGATTTCATATTTTTCTCTAACTTACCTTTTTTATTCCATATTTCCTTTTCCTCCTTAGTTATTACTCATCTACTATGTGTTCCTTTAATTTTTTTCATTTACTTCTTCACTCTCCAGTTTTTTTTTACAATTGTTGTTATTTATAGATGATTTGTCGAACAATCTCTAGTTCTTTGTTTTATAATATATGAGTGTGATACTGAAAACGTATCTAGACATAAAACTATATATTTTTCAAAGTGTATTGCAGCAACTCTAATCCTGCCGAAGTTAATATCATTTTAAGGCTTCTATTATACTATAGGATGTAAAGCAGCTTATATGATTAGGTCAAAATCTTAATGTTAGGTATTATTCCAATACGCATTATTTAGAATCAGAAAATAGACTTAATAATTAATTACGTAAATGTTTTAACAAAGTGTTTCAATTGCTTTCGAGATATATTTTATATTTTTGTATACCTTATTTTTAATTCGTTGTTTCTCATTAGTAGCAAAAGCATATTTAACTTACTCTTTTAAATAATCGAAAGAATATCCTGAGTTGAATAATTAAAAACGCATTATCAATTATGTTTCATTCGTGGAAATGGGTCAATTTCTCTGAAATTTATCGATTTAAGTAAATTTCCCTAGTCATATAAAAATTAAATTTCTATTTATATGTATATACACAAAAGTTACGTTTGTAGTGCTATCGAAACTATTTAAAAATCCTCTAGGCTTCCAAGCAAACTGATTACAAACATGCACATCATGTAATAATCTGGATTTTTAATAATTGATTCGTTCGATTTGTGATGGTCGTACGAATATCTTCAAAAGATATCTGATATAGATAACATACTGACGTAACGTCGTTGCAAAATTCAATTTTAATTAAAAAACGTAATTAAACTATTTAATTTTTGCAATCTGTCTAGTCAGTATTTAACATTAAATTTAATTTTCATAAAGTAATAAAAATTCATTTTTTGTTTGGTAAAATGTTTACATTTTTTGCCAATTAAAGAGTTCAGTGCGGATTTTTGATAGACCTGTGATTATTTAAGCTACTTACGGATCTTCCAATTTGTTTTTCTTTTTGCTTCCTTTGTCAGGCACGTCATTGATTTTGAGTTTATTTTTCATGTTGAAAGCAGGTGCGTGTCTGTAGTAGAATCGTTGAACCCACTGACGCGAATAAATTGACGTCGATATTTTATGAAATAAAATCAATATATTTCAAGAGTTCACACTTTTCTTATTATATTGACAAAATAAAACGTGGAAAAGAAGAATCGGCTTTCGCCCGTCGTACCTACACTAAAACTAACAATATTCAAAGCGATCAAACCCTTTACTGATAAGATTTTTTATCGTTAACAATGACTTTACTTAATTTTAACAATAAGTCTAGATAGTATTCGGCATTTGAAATCGCGAAAACATCGGCCGCTATCTCTTTGGATTATCGTTCATTAGATGATAAATTCTTCCTATGCAAAAATAGAATGCACGTATGCTTCAGCTCGCCATGAAAATCGATTATTATGTTGTTCTTTTACACCACGTAGTAAAGCACCAGCCCACGCCGGTTAATAAACACTTTTCCAGATTAAATATACCGTGTTTGCTTTTGAGCGGACAAATAAACGCACTAGGTCAGATACTACTTTCGGCTCCATCGTTCAATTAATGGCTCGATTACCAAATTGCCTAACAATTAAACCAACTAAAACTAGTTTTTTGCACGCAACTGATCATTGCTAACTATAAGTGATAATTAAATAACTATTAAATATAGTCGCAGCTGCTCAGTAGCATTTAAATTATAAATGTCACGAGCGAATCGTTTCAATACGTCTCCTTAATTATAATATTTATAAAGCATAACCAAAATGGACTATGTTGTTTTGTTGGAAGAAAAATGTGCTAAAATAAACTACATCGAGATTGGTGGTATTTATTTAAAAGGCAAATAAATTATAATAACTTAGCAAAGTATTATTTTGAACTTTTAAGGGTAAACTATTCCAATTTTGGCATTGACATTGGCGTTAATGCTGCATTTTATTCAGTTTGTAGTATAATCCTTTGAGATTCATCAGCTCGGAGTGTTTTCCCATTTCATGGATATCTCCATTGCTGATGACGCAAATCACGTCAGCGTCTTGAATTGTGGATAAGCGATGCGCTATAGTTATGCAGGTTCTGCCCTTTTTTGCGTTGTCTAAAGCCTCTTGGACGACCTTTTCACTCTCAGTATCCAAAGCGGACGTCGCTTCGTCCAAGAGAAGAATCTTGGGATTTCTGACTAAAGCCCTGGCGATGGCAATTCTTTGTTTTTGCCCCCCTGACAATTGAGTGCCTTTGGAGCCTAACCTAGTTTCGTAACCCTTAAACACTCCGATTTAGAGATATTGTCTACAAATATTATCAATAATATACTTACCAAAGGCAAAGAAGAGACGAAATTGTGTATGTTGGCGTTTTTGGCGGCAGCTATGATTTCATTTCGATCCACGATCCTGTTGTTGTCTCCATATGCTATGTTTTCGGCAATCGTTCTGTCGAACAGATTTGGCTCTTGCGAGACGATCCCTAAATATGACCTCAAGTTTGAGAGTTTCATGCTCTTTAAATTCCTTTCGTCGATGCTGATCGATCCGAATTTCGGGTCGTAAAATCGCGCTAGCATTTGGATGATCGTTGATTTTCCGCAACCGCTCGGCCCTACGAGTGCTATAGTCTTCGAATTGCTTATGGCGAGATTTAATCTCTTCAATATAGTTATGTGGGGCCGAGATGGGTATGAAAACGAGACATCTTTATACAATATATCTCCGTTCTCCTAAAAAAACAAAGAAAATTCGTGTTTTTACATGAGCTAAATAGTGTTAACTTTATTGAACGTTTAGTTACCATAACGAACGTGGTGGCGTTGGGCGCATCGCAGATGGCTGGGACCCTGTGGAAGAACGTGAATATTTTCGCGCTGGCGTTCAGTGCTTTTTGGAAGTTTGGTGAAAAGGCCATAGCGTTACCCATTGACCAGGCTCCTGTGATTAAAGCTTCTGACACTCTGCAAAACAAATGTAGTAAGATTAGAAACTCTCGGGTTGTTATTTCATAAAACGTACTTGAAAATAATACCGTAGTGAACATTATGATGAGCTACCAAAATACCTCCATAGTAGATTGATGCGGCGTAGGAGAAAAACATCAAGCTTCTCGCCAAGCCCAGAGCTATTCCTCGTACGTGAGCGGTTCGTTTGGATTTGCTGTAGTAAGGCATCAGGGCCTTTACGTATGAGTTGTAAAATTCATCTTCGGCTCCCAAAGCGGAAACTGTTCGAATGTTCGCTATTGCTTCGATTGCTAGCTGCAATAATATAGAAATTTTTTTCATATGGTCTGTCTCGGACTATTCAGAAGAAGATTCGTCTTCGTAAAATATATAAAAATTTAAAGGTACAATACTTCAGGAAATTACTACTAATCATGTAAAATGATTTACTAGTAAAAAGTGTTTTAATTGGAATGGGTCGATGATGGTAGCCTATGGTAGCCATGTTGTTTAGGTGGCCTCTGTCTAATCTATAGCTTATTATTCAGTCACTGATGGCAAATCAGTATGACAAGTTACACATTTGAGCAGCAATTCTAAATGTTTTATTGTCAAAATAAATGCTCGTTAGTGTAAACGCTGCGCTCATAGCGCTCTTTAAAATAAACTTTCTAACATTCGGTGGCCAAACTCGAAATGACTGGCTCGGTAAAGAACCACCTAATACCTGTACATTAAAGAAACGCCGGATCGTTCGGGAAAGTTGTCGCGGTCCGATAAATTATGCAGAAGAGCCTGTTGCAGTCAATTTCTCGCCGTGCACAAGAACACGACCTTTCGCTGACTTCAACTTGGAGAATTTTTCGTTCTAATTTAGCCCTACACCCGTACAAGATCCAACTGAGCTTCGTGTTCAAAGTAAATGACCATAGAAAATTTGGTTTTTTTCGCTGACTGGGCTATGAAGCGTTAGAAAAAGGGCCGTAATTTTGGTCGCAAAGTCATATTTAGTGCCAAAACGCATTTTGGATGAATGTGGTTATCTGAAAAGTAATATTTACTCACATAAGTATTTTTAAATTTTTTTAATATTTTAAAATCGAAATTTAACTCCTATTTACATCCTGTTAAACCCCGATTATTAAATAAATAGCTGAAACGTATAGAAATAAATAAGAAGAATGACGAGAAATATATAAACGTAACAGTGCAGATAGAAAACTTGAAGGCGAAAAATTTGAAAGCTCGAGAGACAAAAGTCCCCAATGAAAAATAAAAAAGAGAGACGTTATCTGAAGTATACCAGAAGTATAAGAGAAATCGGAAAGTAAAATAAATTGGTCGTTAAAATAAAGCTAGCGATTTGTTATTTTCTACGTCTTAAATACCATTAAACATTTCTAGATGCAAAATGTCGACACGGAGCACCAAAACAGCTATTTTTATATTTTCAATGTTTCACATTAAATCGGACGTGATAACACTTGAAATTCGCGCCCAAATGCTAAACATTACGAAAATGTAAACTATCTACAACTCCAGAGTTTTTGGCCACTCTCGAAACATGGGTAGTAAATGTAAATCTCAATTATTAGAGTTTGTTACTGGATAGTCTGAAAAGTAGTTTTCCTAATGAGAAACTGTCCTCATTTTCATTGTACACATTTGCACCATAATGTATTTTGTTGCTTCCAAAAATTTGGCGTGACAAAAACGTCATGAAACTTTTTTGCTCGGCTTACTCGGGATTCGCTCGCTCATCACACTGTTAAAAACTCAAAAGGTTTGCTGTAACGCTTTCATATTTCTATTATTTTAAGCGTTTATTTATGCAGATTTTTTTATGTGTGTTTAGGATCTACATAAACTGTAAGGGATTGCTACACTTTTCACTGCTGATGATTATCTTTAAAAATAAAATAATTTTAATAATTTATGCCACTTACAAGTAGTAAGTAAAGCTTATTTGTTTCATTATATACAACAACCTTGAATATTGAACAAAACTTAATTTTTTTAATTAAATAGGTCGCTTATAGGGAATGGAATATAAATTCTAAGCTTAAGCACTGAAATTTGTTGCTGGATAATCTGGAAAAGGTTAGATATTTTCTTGAATGATATGGAGAGAGAGAGTGGGTCCATAGTTTCAGAAAATACTGGAATTTCTGCATAATGATAAATTGTTATTACTTCAAAGAACGAAGACGCTTTCGCTTCGCTCGCTCAAGATTAACATTTTCCTCTTTTTGCAATATTTCTACGTGCATATTCAGTTAACTCCAAAAAAGCGAACGGTATTTTGAGTTTTTATGCTTTTTAGTGAGACTCATATGGTTTTAATATTGTTGAATTGGAGTTATTTGCTGATATATGAAGCTACACTAGGAAACGTTTAAACTTTTATATTCTTTAAGGTATTTTTAGGATCTACAATTTCGTCAAAAGATTACCAAACTTTTTAATGTTGAAGACCTTTCGAAAATGTACATTCAACTTTTTCAATATTTGTACATTAAGTAAAGCGTTTCAATGACAATACAAAGCTCAAGAACTGAGCCTCATGTTTTGAGCAGATGCTGTTTGTTTTGTTGGCATTTGTACTTCAATTAGTAAATACAAAGTTCAAACATTGAAATTTGTTGCCAGATCATCTGGAATATACAGGAAACCAGATAAACATCAAAAATATGTTCGCAAGACAACAAACATTACGGCGGAACACCAGACATTTAATGAAAATAAGGAGCTCAAAAATGACGTGAAGAGTTTGGAAGAAATAGGGAAAAAATTAAATAAAGTAAAAAATATCATGATTAGTAATAAACAAAAAATATGGAGATGTGATATTAATATATAAAAAGACGAGTAGGAAAGAGAAACCAAGGAATAGAAAGTTAGGTAGGAAAAGAAGGAGAAAAACCATAAATTATTGACCACATGTTGATTAACAACAAAATTCATATAGGATATAAAAATAAAATGGGGTTTTGGAATGAAAACATATGAAAAAAACATTTTAAGTTAAAGAGTAAAAACCACAAAATATCAAATACATAGAAAACACGGACGTTTCTAGAAAAATTGAAACTGGAAAAACTGTTTAGATGTAAAAGTTGTTCCAGATTTTATTTTCTCGGTTGCTTCGATTTTCCACAACTTTATTCAAATTTCTCACATTTTCATGATTATTGATTATTAAGTAGATTTATGGCTAATTTTAACTACAACTTATTTCTAGAAATTGTTTTGAAGGCAATTTAAGACTAATTCTTATTACTTTCATGATTAATCTTCAAGTAACTTAGGATATAAAAAGTCTTTTCTATATTTCTTTATTAATTATAAATTCTTAAGATTTTAACTAGATTTCTCAGGTTCTACTTTCGTTTTCAACAGTAGAATTGTTAAATTTTTAAATACTTTACAATTAAAAAAATTGTTATATTTTTATTGTTTTGTAGATTTAAGTATTTTTTAGTGTCTTTTATAAGAAAAAATATAAAATATTTATATACATATATACATTTTACAATTTAAAATAGCAAGAAAAATCGTAAAATACGAACAACAATTTAAAATTACAATACAGTGTTAATCGTTTTTTTTTTATTTAGGTTGGCCATCAAGCAGATTTTTACAAATAATAAAATTATCTACCAGTGTAGTAAAAACACCTATAAATTGTCTCAAATTCAGCTTCAGCACCAAATTGAACGTGAATTTCGAGTTAATTCAATAGTTGTTCATTAAATTTAACAATTTAATTTGAAGTTTTGTCATGTTATATTTTTAACCTTGATGTTTCATCCTGGATCTTTTAATTAGTAGCTGTTTTATTTTTGATCTTGTAATGTGAGAGTTTTAATCACTAAACGATTATTTTATTCCTATAATCGTCAGGTTTTAATCCTGATAATTTTAAATATTTCGTTTCAATTATTTGCTTGTAATCTTTTAATCTAAATTTTTCAATGACGGAAATTAATTTTTAAACGCGATATTTAATTGTAATCCATAGTCCATATGTTAATTTAATATTCTCAGTTCCTTTATAAAAAATTAATAACACTTGTTTCTCACCAATTTCTTTTTAACAAATAAAATATTATTTTGTAGACAATGCCTTACAGCCAAAATAATTAAATCTTAAGGAAGGATTATTAGATACTGCGTAATTAACTATTTGATTGATTTACATTCAATATAGAAATTCACTATTCTACTTTATAAAAGATATCTAGACTTATTTTTATACTGATACTACTACTAGTGATACTATAGATGTAAATATATTTATATATTTACATAATAAATCATTACGTTATGAAATCATACATAACGTATATGATTAAATGTAAATAATAAAAATGAAGTCGGACTAAATTTTAAGTAATTTAAGAATTAAAAGCATCAACCTGAGCATCCAGAAAGAAAAAGCTTCGTAACGTACCTTAGCGGAATTCTCCAAAGATTCGTTTGTCTCTCGCATATCCAATTGAACGACTTTCTGTTCCAAATATATAGCTATCAATATAAATGGAAAGAATGACAGAGAGACCAAGGCCAGTTTCCATTCAAAATACATAGAAAATCCAACAGCTAAAGCTAGAGTTGACAAAGCATTCAAAACAGTCCCGATTGGCTGTCCAGAAACCTTCAAAATATTCATTTCTATTATTGCTGCTACTGCTATTATTATTATTTTACTTACACCTTGAACTGAAGCAGCATCCACAGATAATCGCGTACATAAAGCACCTACCCCATTTTCTTTCTTGTCGTACCAACCGATTTCTTGCTTGAGCATCGTAGCGTAAGTTATATGCCGCACTCTCATCGTTAATTTTTCTCCGGCAATAGAAAACATGTACATTTGGAAAAAAGTTGCGATTCCCGTCACGACACCGATCACAAAGAAAAATATGCTATAGAGATTCGCCTGGTTTTGCATTTCCTCATCGTCTGAATCGGCCAACGTCTGGAATGATCAAAATTACAAGTTTTAAGAAACTCAAAAACTGTCTTAGGGATTTAACTTACCCCAATTATATCGCCAAATACTATGGAATAAAGTGGCAAAGCCGCTCCTGTTAGTATTGAACAAACGCACCCAATGAAGATATGTCCCAGTTCAGGCTTGTTAAGCTTCATAACTTTCCAAAGGGTGCCTTTGACTCGCGGATCTTCTTCTTCTATTATCTATAATAAAAGCACCGCAACATTTTCATCAATACCTCAGATCAAACCCTACAATTAGAACTATCGACATTTAGAAAAATGTTTCTGCTTCAAGTGACAAAATTGTAGCCTAAATTTTTCATTAAAAGTAATAAGTCGCGGGATTTACTGTCTTCCCACAAATGCCATTACATCTTGCAGTTTATTAGTCACATGAAATTTGCTTACATGAAAGTAATTGTTAGGCCATTTTATTTTTCCCAATTTCACCATATTTTTTTATAAATAGAATATGAATACGTCCACGAAATGTATATTAACTTTAGTGTGGCCATAGTTATTATATAGTAGTACAGTAGAATCCATTTATTATGACTCTGCCTTTATTGACCAACTGCTTAATATGACGTCATTACGCAGAGAAGTTTGGTTTTCATATAAAATTCTTTATAATAAACTTGGATGTACTAACTTCGCTTCTAGTGACATGTTGCTTATAATGATCCTTTTTTAATAGATTATGTTTGATTGTAGTGATCGACATGATTTCTAACAGGAGGAGAATCGAGAATCGAGGAGAACGGTGCAATAATGTGCAGATTAGAAAATGGAGAATCAAACTCATCTCTAGCAAAGGAATTTGGGAGTGGGTCATTCTCACTCTCAATGATTTTCAAAAACAAGAACCAGATTAAGGATTACGAGTCAGAGGCCCCATATTACAGAAAAAGGCAATTATTTTTTCCGCGCGGTTTGGTATTCTCGACTTCAAATGTTCTGCGAGTTGGATAAGTCGTTTTAAAGTTCCAAATAGCATTATGGCGGTAAAAGTTGTCAGTGAATCTTCGTCTGTGGATCAAAATTCAATAAAAAACTGGTTGACGTCGGTATGGCCTAGTGTACATAGTCACTTTTCCGATGATGAGATATTTAATGCAAATGAAATTGGACTATTTTACAAATTAATGCTGGACAGAACTTTAAAATTTAACGGTAAGAATTGTAGTGGAGGAAAGTTATTGAAAGATTGAATATGGATGGCACAGAGAAAAAGAAATTGCTCGTTGTTGTGAAGTCAAAAAAACCAAGATGTTTTAGTGTTAAATCGATTATGCAAGCAATCATAAAGCTTGGATGACGTCAGATTTTTTTGAAAAATATCTACAAGATTGGAGTCGCGATTTGATGAAGAAGGGAGGAAATATTTTATTGCAGGTTGATAATTGTCCGGCTCATCCCAAAGTTACAGATTTAAAGTCTATAACATTTGTTTTCCGTCCGCTGAATGTAATATCAGTTTTACACCCAATGGACCAAGAAATAATACGGTCACTCAAAACTAATTTTAAAAAGAATGTTGTGCTTAAAATGATTCATTGTCTTGATATTAATGAAAATCACTCTTATAGAAAAATAAATGTGCTAGATGCAATTTTTAAATGTTTATGATGCGTGGAACAAAATGTCACAACTACCATCCACAAATGTTTCAAACATTCAGGATTGAATAAAAAATCAAGACGGTTTACCTGTTCAAACAGCATAATATGAATTCTTTGTGGCTACGAAATTGAAATTCAGATTCAGTACCGGGAATATGGGAAGATTATGTTGACACCGATAGTGCTCTCCTCACATCCGAAGAAATCACAGATAATATTATCGTACAGAACATTAAAGCTAATGAACATCGCGAAAGTGATGGGGAAAAAGAAATCGAAGAAAATCTACCACAGAAAAGACATTAACGGCTGCAGAATTATTAGCACGATTTGTTCATGGTAATACTGAAAATGATAATTTAACCATGCCGATGTGTTCTTTACACAATAGTATTATATAATGTTATTACAATATAAGAAAAATACAAAAGCAAACGTTATTGATTTCTTATATAAATATAAAAATATACAATAAAAATGTACTTTGGATTGAATATGCAGTTTCTGTCTATTAAAATAAATACATGTATGCCCAACAAAAACATGAGTTTGATTATTGTCTACAAAATGCTTTCTATGACGTCCGCTTAGTATGACGTGTTTGTCATTTACCTTTGATGTTATTATAAAGGGATTCCACTAAGAGGAATGCTGTCTTAAAGTCGTTTAGAACAAGTTAACCTACATAATGAAATATTAGCAGTTCTGGTACTTATATGAGAAAATACAGTTGAAAAGATTTTGATACAATTTTTTTGACATTTATTTCCTAACTAAAAATATTGGTTATATATTTACAACATGAAAACTGGATTTTCTTCAATCTTGTTCCTTCTTAGAGCTCAATACTATTTAAAAGAAAGCAAGGCATGAACTGATTACAGCTGCCCCGATCCTGATGTTTATATCAGAAAAAGAGTTGATTAAGTAATTTAAAAAAAATATATCGTTGCAGAAACTGCTTCAAAAATGTTTGTCGCTTTGTAGCTTGTAGCTCAATGCTACTAAATTTTTACGTTTATTGCTCATTTTTTAAATGTCCGGCAATAGGAACCTAGAACAATACCCTGTATGCAAATAATATTAAATTAAAATTATCTATTGCCTTATAGACATGAAAGATTCACATATAAATTTAAGTGAAGTATTAAATAAAGAAATTGTAAACATTTTGCCTTGATAATTAAAATTCTTTTAAAAATATAATATTTGACCTTTACAGGTTATATTTATTTATATATTGATACATACTTTTAAAGTATACTAGTTGTTCTAGGGGTTTACAGCTTAAGTAAAAATGGGATAACAAGAAGTGTAGCAAAACTACAGAGCTCATAACGGTAAAGAAGAAAAAAACACTAGGAACTCAGGATAATTACATAGTGCTACAGCTGCAGATTGCTTCTTACATAGAATTTATGTTGAAATATTGGGTTGTCCGGAAAGTTCGTTCGCTTAATTCACTAGTTCACTTTTCATCACTTCTCATAACGTAGATTCTCTTCAAGCACTATCGTAACTTCCTTCCACCTATTCTTTAAACTGTTTACTATTGTTATCGTATAAGTGGTTTATAACGTTTAAAAAAAATTATGAAACGTGGAAAACGGATCAAATAATTTTCTACTGGTTACTTTTCCGTAACGGATGCTCTCAGATCAGGAAGGCCAAATGAAATTGTGTCTGAGGAAGTGAGAAACTTAATTATCGTTAATCACCACGTAACAGTTAGGGAAATAGCTGAAAGTATCCAGAAGTCAGTGTCAAACGTTCATGGGGTTATAAAAGAGCTCGGATTTGTGAGTAAAATCTCTCACTGAAGATCAGGATCAGGAATAAAAACACACTGTTTCTTCAGAACCGCATCACAGGGGATAAAAACTGGTGAACTCCCTCATTCCACCTCTAAAGCGGGCTTTCGCCTAAGGAACGAGTAGTCTTTTCGAGCTTCCCTCGACAAATCAAACGATTAACGCGGACTATTAAACTGCGCAATTGAATAGATTGAAGACGGCATTGGAAGAAAAACGGTTCAGCCTCATTAATCGGAGTAACGTCATCTTTCACTAGGACAATGCACGCCCTGATACAGCCTTACAGACCGAAAGAAACTGTTGGAGCTTGGGTGGGAAGTTTTACCTCACCCACCGTATTCCTCAGACAGCGCACTTTACGACTATCACTTCTTGCACAGTCTAAACAACCATTTGAGGTGTTTTTATTTTCGAAACGATGAGAAAGTTAAAGACGATGCTCAGCGCTTTTTTTTAAAAAATCCTCGAGAATTTTATCAGAGAGGAATTAAAAAGTTCCCAGGGAGAATGAAAGAGGTTATAGAAAAAGGGGAGATTCTATAATTGATTAAAAGAATTGTTTTGCTGTAAAAAAATTCTTTAAAAAACTGAACGAACTTTCCGAACAACTCAATACATCCGGTATTTCAAACCCTCAAGCTTTGTGAAACTCAGTAAAATATTTGAATCAGAGGGGCAATATCTTGTATTAATTCGTACAACTATTTTAACCCTTGAAAATCTTCTGATCTCCACAAAAAAAAATCAGTATCAAATTTGTATTGTAGTTTGTAATTTTTTTCGGTTTCATGTGAAAATTGATAATAGAGCTATATCTTGGTTCAAAATTATTTTTAGTGTGGGATTTATATATTTATATATTTGTGACGTTTATTTTTAAATAACAAACGATATAATTTAAAAGTAAATATCACTTCTGACGAGGTTTTTGTAAAAGTGAACTGAAACTGTAAAGAGAAGTAGCTTTTAAACACTTCAAATCACTAAATAGCGTTTTAATCATAAGAATACAATTAAATATACTATCCTAGAGGGGCAAATATACCTTTTGCTCATCAGACGCTATGGAAACCTTTTTTGAGTTCGCAACGTCTTTAGCGCTCGCAACTGTGCTATGACTCTCATCTGCTGCGATACTCTTTTCCTGCAAGTCCTCAGCATTCACTTGCGAAGTCACCAATTTGTGATACAATCCTTGTTTCTTCATCAATTCCTCATGGGTTCCTTCTTCAACTTTTTTACCATCGGCCATGGCCACGATTTTTTTCGCCCCTTTAATCGTTGAAAGCCTGTGCGCCACTATGATAGTTGTGCATTCCTTACTAGCCTAGAATGATGTTATAATTTTGTATTTGGTATTTACATTCTTTTACAACAAAACGACTTACCGAATCCAAAGCAGCTTGAACTTGAGCTTCGCTTGTCATATCTAAGGCCGAAGTGGCCTCATCCAAAAGTAAAATGGTTGGTTCTCTCACTAAAGCCCTTGCTATAGCAATTCGCTGCTTTTGACCTCCAGAGAGTTGAGCTCCTCTTTCCCCAACTATAGTATCGTATCCTTGTGGCAAAGCACTTATGAAATCGTGAGCATTTGCTTTTTTGGCTGCTGTTAATATTTGCTCCTTAGTGGCAGACATAAATCCATATCTAATGTTTTCTTCTATCGAAACATCAAACAAAATCGGTTCTTGCCCTACCATCCCTATGTGGTTCCTAAGATGCATTAAATCGTATTCTGTGATAGGCATGTCATCTACCAGTATCTAAAAGAAAAATTTAATGGGTAACTGCGTTTGCAAGTTACTTTAACTTTGAGACTTACATTTCCTGATTTAGAGTCGTAAAACCTCTGAATGAGTTGAACTATAGTAGACTTCCCACTTCCAGAACTACCAACTAAAGCAACCGTCTCTCCTGGATTTATTTCTAAATTTAGGCCTTGCAAAACCTGTAATACCGTAAGTTTGAGTACACAGCCAAGTTTATTTCTTAAATCTAGTGCATTTATTATGTATAGTTTACGCATAGATACCGTAACGTCAGGTCTTGAAGGATAATTAAAACAAACATCCTTCAAAATAATGTGCCCTTTAATCTTGTTTTTCTTTCCATTCGATTTCGATTGGTTGATCACCGGCTGATTGTCGATGACTTCATACAGCTTACTTGCGGCCCCTTGAGCAATTCCAAATATGACGAAATATGGGGTGCATTGCCCAAAAAGCCATGTGGAATTCAGAATAGAGAAAAACACCTAACAACAAACATAATATTCAGTACACTAAACTTTTTCAGTATTTAATAAGCATTTTGCAGGGTAGAGAAATCATGAAATAGTAATGAAATTAGTTATACTGTATTAATAGGCAATATTTATTATTCGTCTTTTTTTGCTTTGGTTATTCTCTGGGCAGACTGATCGAAATCCGTTTCGTACTCAACAAAACAGATAATCGTTTTTTGCACATTTCGACAACTTTGGACATCTAAAGAACTCGAGTCCCCATTCCAATCCTAAATCGAAATTATCTACATTTCCAATACATCCTCTTGTGTAAGATCCTCAGGAGCATTTTCCCACTACTACTCATCAGATTTATTAGGCGGTGTTACAATTTGTAATGTTTGTTTTTTAGGTATATTATAGTAAAGAAAATATCTAGCAGTGAATTGCTACCATCATGTCAGTGTATTTTCTTATAACATTCTATTCCTATGCTATATTTTTTATTTCGTTTAAAGGACTATTTTGCTATACTTATTTATCAGAATCGCAAGTGTACATACAAAATTGTTTAGAACGGTCGCATATTTTACATTTTTTTATCTATCTTTGTTCTACACGTGTTGTGAAATTCAGATTTAATTGCTACATTTATCATACGATGTTTATCTAGGCTTAAGTATTTGTGTTTGCGTTTTGTTTCTATTAGCTTGAGGATCTTATCCGTCATTCATCTTTGTTTGGGATAAACTTTTTAATGCATTAATCTATTTAAGTTGTATTACAAATAATCGTTTTTCTATTGTTCGTTATGTATATATACTACATTGTATTCGAAGAAATGTTCAGACTGAAGATCTAATGTTTTGTTACTATTTTTGACAAAAATATCACATTTGCACCGCTATTGAGTCTTCGCTTTAGAACTTTCATACTTTTATTATCGTTTTTTGTTAAATTTCCTTTCTAATGAGATTGATTATATCGATATATTTTACTAGCACACGTTTATTTCAACTCGCCAATTTCCCTTAATCCTATAATTTATTTTTTTTCTCCTTCCACATATTCATATCGTAGATATCTTATGTTCCATTTGCGTGCTCTTTCTTTCTGCTATTTTTTGGAGTTTTTTTTGTTTTGCAAATATTTTTCATCCTAATTATAAGATTTGATTAAATCAGTATGTAAGCACTTCCTGATAGCAACATATTACAATTATGTCAATATTAGTGTGCGAACAGGGTACTGCGACAAAAATCTATTGGAATATCAAAAATAAGCATTCATGAGGTCCATATCATGAAAATTTGATTTAATTCTTTTATTATTAAGAATTTCCAATTAATTTATAGTACTAAACTCAGAACACATGAAAGTCCAAATAATCTTCGCTTACTACGAATTTGCTCGCTGGCTCATTCCTCGTTCAGTACAAATGCGTTAAGAAATGAACACATTTAAAAATTCAAAACTCGTAAAATGTTGTAGATTTACGTATTTATTGTTTTATGAAATTTTATTAATAAGAGTGCTCGTTCCTTAAAGCATCTTTAACTTGCGAATAAATCTTCAGACCTACAAATATTTTAAGGGCCCACCTACTAATCACCTCTGACAAAACTATCCTTAATAATTGATATCCCTTTGAAAATTTACACACAGGAGAAAATAGGAATACATAACCAATGAAATAAGCTTCCTGTACTCAGGGGTTACCCACTCATTCTCCGCCGAATGGATATACATTACTGATTGAACACACAACTGGCCGATTATAAATTTGCGAACGCATTTTTACTCGCTTCATTCGCTTGTATTGAGTTGCTCAGAAAGTTTGTTCGGCTTAAAGAAATTTATTTACATTTTTTTTACAACAAAATAAGTTTTTTAATCAATTATGTAATCTCATTTTTTATAACATCTTTCCATCTCTTTGGGAGCTTTTTAATTTTTTTTTATAAAACTTGCGACATAATTTGTAATTGTAATTTCGGAAAAAAATGCGCTAAACGTCGTTTGTTGTTGAACCCCAAACCTCACAAATGGTTCCTCAGACTGCGAAACAAGTGATAGTCGGGAGGGACAAAGTCTGGGGAGTTCGGTGGGTGAGATAAAATTTCCCACCCAAGCTCTGACAGGTCCGTAAGGCTCTGTAACGGCGCATGTTGTCATGGTGAAAGATGACGTTACCCCATTAGATGAGCCTGGGGACCGTTTTTCTTCCAATGCCGCCTTCAATCTATCCCATTGTACGTTATAATAATCCGCATTAATTGTTCCATTTGTTAGGAGAAGATCGAAAAAGAACAGATGCTGTTTTTTCCTGAGATTATCACAGATATCAACGGGATTCAATGAGAGAGTGAGGTACCCACATATTTACTCACAAATCCGAACTCTTGTATATCCCCGTGCACGTTTGACACTGACTTCTGGATACGTTCAGCTATTTCCCTAACTGTTACGTGGGATTAACTATAATTCATTTTCTTACTTCCTGGGAAACAATTTCTTTTAGCCATTATGGAAAAGTTCCCAGTGGAAAATCATTTAAACCATTGCTGACAAGTTCGTTCATTTGGTCTGTTTTCTTTAAAAACAGAGTTTATTTTTTGGTTGACTTCAGCAGCCGTTTTACCTTTTCGGAAATAAAACAGCAAAATATGTCAAAAATGTTCTTTCCCACTCATGTTTTCAATTTTTAAAACATTATAAAACACTCACGACAACAAGAAGACATGGAAGGAAGTTACAATAGCGCTTGAATAGAATCTACGTCATGAGAAATGACGAAAAGTGAACTAACAAATTAAGCGAACGAACATGCTTCAAAATATAACACTCAAACGTATTTTAGCAACAAAATGGCGACAAATATCCATTTCAGTTTTTAAACGTATTCATTACGAATATGCAAATTTTTATGCAAAAGTAAATGGAGATAAGAAAAATACATCACTTTTTGTGTAAATTCTCCCGCTATAAATTTCAATACTATAGTTTTGAATTTACTAAGTGCTAAGGAATTACGAACCGAAATGCATTTCTTTAGATAAAATATCTTTTCCAAACCATGGCTCTGTGTTTTAATTCAAATGATTTCAAAAAAATGTACAAACGTTCAAAAAGACAATATTCATTATTAACATAAGTTTCGCTTAAGCGGGAAATCTCAAAAATCCTAAGCTGTTGCGGATTTGCGAATTTATTGTATTTTGAAATTATACTTTTCAGCATGTTGATTCCTTAGCGCATTTGTGCTCTGTGAGTAAGTAATGCTTATTTAACTCTTAATCTATTCCGACGTTCCTAATATTTGAACATTTTTGGTTACCTATTAGAAGCAGTTAATAGAATATATCAAACTGTATTTTCGCTATTGTGTCGACGAATAAATACGTTTAAAGCTTAACAATCGTAATCTCTCGTAGATTTACATGTTTATTAAGTTTTAAAATCCGGCTCTTAATATATTTTGAGTTTCTCAATATTTAAAATATATATTTTAAACAATGATGTTTTCAGATTCAGATCAGTTATGAAATAAAAATTCTTTTGCTTCGCTTAATTGGTGCATTGCTTTAGGGAAAATACATGCTTAAAATATGAATAAAAATTTTAATGAAATTGCGAAACGCAGCAAATTATTTGAATTTGTATTAATTTAGTAACATATTTTCGCTTCACAACAGCAGAACGAGTGAACCGAAGAAATCTCGGTTTATTTTAGAAGTTTCCATTTAATTTTTGATTTTTCAAGATTGCCTCTGGATCAATCTTTTTATATTTAAGACTGAGAACTCCTTAACTCTAATAGATGCATTTATATTTTTACTCTTTTAATGCTTATTCTTTTAATTCTTTCTAGCTTTGGAATTTCATTTCTTGATTCACTAGTTTTCTAAAGCAGGTTAAATTTAAATTTTCAAATTTATATCACTATATGATTCTTTTGCATAATCACTGTTATTTGAGTATGTGGATTAATTTGTCTTTAATATTTCTCCTCTGTTGTTTCTTTTATTTTTAGTTTTCTGGCTTTATTTTGATTTTCTGCCTTGTTTTTCGGATTTTGCTAATTTATGTAATATTATTATACTAAGAAGATTTATGTCATATTGGAATGTTTATAAAGCTGATCAAGCTGTGATTTTAGTTCTACATATCCCATTTTGTCTTCAAACCTGATTGTTTTCCATTAGGTTTTAATCTATCATCTCTCAATATATATCTATCCCATTTATTTGACGTTTATTGTCTATCTATGCAACTTTTAAGTGCTAACTACATTTTGAATATTTCCATTTCCACCTCTTTAACACTGAGATTCTTTAGGCTCCTCGTTTTTACCGCTTTTATGCTTGTTTTAATTTTAAGACTCTTAAAACAATCAGTAAGTGTAGCATATTTAAATATTTCTTCCTTTTTCATTTGCGATATTTTTAAACTTCGATATGAACATTCTAAACACATTGAATTTCAGTACTCCGTCATCCGTTTCACTTTCTTGAGTGAACTTTTTACATTCAAGAATGAAACATAATAATTTTCATATTAATTTTTCTTAAATAATTGTCAAGATTTTCAAGTCAAGTTCATTATTATGATTTAATCTCTAAGATTTTTACAATATTAAAAGAATTATTTCTTTGTTTAACCATTAAGATATATAAATATTACGATTGCTCTTTTTTCAAGATCAAAACGTTGTTCACGATTAAGTTCATGAACAGCACGACTACTTTCCAAATTATTCAGAATTTTTGGGCTTTTAGAATCGCAATTTTTTTAAAATTAAAAATTAATTATCGTGATTAGTCTTCGGAACTTTCAGAATTGTACAAAACATTTTATGGCATTTCATGATCATTTGAATTCGTATTTTAAACTTTACTTACGGTAATCATATTTGCAGGAGTGTAAGTGATGTCGTCCTCAGGCCAATGCCTTTCTCTTAGAATCAAAGTTATCCCATACCAGAAGGAAAGGGAAATGGCGGAATACATGAAAAACCACATCAAGGCACTGCTAAGGGAAGTATATAACGCTCTTTTTATGTTAACGTCTCTGGCCGCCTCCAGATGTTCGCAATACCTGTCGATTTCCTTTTGTTGCCCTTCGAACGCAACGACCGTTCGAATAGAAGACAGGGTCTCTTCTGCAACAGCTCCGGCTTCTCCATAAGCTGCGCTTTCAGTCTTTGAGAATTTGGCCGTTATCTATACAAAACATGTTTTGTAAAGTAGAAATTTTACAAGCAAGAATTATATGATTTACCCATGAAATAAGGCCCATTGAAATCGAAGAAAGTGGCAATGAAACTGCGCAAACCAACGACAGCTCCCAGCCTTTTATAAATGCTAAAATTATCCCGGCTGCGAAACTTGATAAAAAGTACAGAAGGATAGCTACTTTTTCACCTATGCCATCCTCAACTTTCATGAGGCTCCTAAAATAAGTAAATTTGCTTTTATTTTATCTTCTATAAGGTAATATAGTTAATCAACCAAGGTCATTAATATTTAAACAATGGTCACTTTTAGACTGATGATTGTTTCCTCAAGCCTATAAATTTAGTACTCAACTTAGATTTAACAAGTTTAAGATACAACTTTTTTTAATTCTAATTTTCTTGATGCTCAAAATTTCGTGTTCTTTTTGCTACAATATTTTTTTCTAATCAATTCCATTTTTTTATTCACTACATATTTTATTAGATATAGATTAATGTAAAACCTAAGTGATCTATTAAAACGATGACAAAAAATGGTATAAATCTAATTTTTCTGCTTTGTTAAGAAAAATCTGTAGGTTTTATCTGCAAATGTCTTTGACAATTTTGAAATTTTTCATGTTGAAACTCTTAAGTCTTTAGTCTTCAAATTCTTCAAAGAATTTGGTTCTTCAAAAAGTCTTCAAAAACGATTCACATTATCCAGTATCTAGATTCTTCCGATAATTAATTAAAAAGTTTGTGATTTTTTAGAAAGTTTGCAGTTTCTTTACACTTCCATTTTAGATACTTTTGCGCTTCTAAATTCTAGTAAAATGTTCAATTATTCCTTTAAAGATTTGATGGTCCAAAACTTTTTTAGATTTCCAGTAGTCTCTAAATACTCTACAAAACTTCAAATGTTCTAAATTTTCATAGTCATAAAGTTCAAAGAGTCTTCAAATAATCTTGAAATTTTCAGATTCTTCATTTAATCAGTGGATTTTCTAAAATCTCCAGATTCTTCAGAAGATCAAAAATGTCTTAGAAGTCAGTATACTCTTCAGCGAACCTTTGGAGATGTGGCATTGCTAAGTCTTTAGTCTTCAGTCTTCAGTTTTCGAAGAATTTGTAGAATCGTAGAATCCTTAAGAGTCTATGACCGTAAGCTCCTTAGAGACTTTAGATTTTGTAAAAAATCTGCAGATACTTTAGTCTTTAAATTCGTTAGCCATTTATTCTTCAAAATCGCTATTTCTTAAAAGTAGTTCCTTTTAATTGCGCTTTTTCGGGAACTACTTTCTCTTTAATGAGCCGTATTTAAAATGCTCCAATGTACTTACAATTTATTCAGCATTCCAATCTTTTAACTCTGTAGATCACCGGAAGTTTTAAGCAGGGTCTTAAGAAAGAATTCACGTTATCTAAAACCTGGAAGCCCGAAAACAGTTTGCAGAGGTGCTATGCCATATTATTAGATACGAGGCTGGGTTAATAAGTACGTGACTTTTTGAATGAAATATAAAATTTTTGACAAAAAATCATATTATTTTTCAATATAGTCTTCTTTGAGCACTATTCACTTGGTCAAACTTTTCAATGTTTTTATCCCTTCTGAAAAAGATTAATTGAGGCTTTCAAAATAGATTTTTGTTTGTAAGATAATCTCACCAATGGAGTCAAATCTTTAAGTGCCATTCCTTTAAGTCTGGAAATAAGAAATAGTCAGTCGATGCTAAATCCGTAGAATAGGATGGATGAGGAAGCAATTTGCAACCCAATTCATGAATTTTCGCCATGAAGACTACACATGTATAAATTCTTGCATTATCTTGTGAATTTTTTTACTCAAATTATCATTGAATCGATTCAATAAGTTGTCATAATATTCGCCATTGATTCTTCTTCTCTTTTGAAGATAATCATTATGAATTGTACCGCACATATCCCAAAAGACGGCCGCCATAACTTTCTTGGCTGAGAAACTCATCTTGACCTTCCTCGGTCCCAATTCACCCGAAGAAGCCTACTGTTTTGACTGCTGCTGGGTCTCTGGGGTGTTGTTGTTAATCCATGTTCCGTGCACGGATATTAACCGGCGCAAAAACTCGTCAATATTGCGGTTGAACAACGAAAACCACTTCTTTGAAGTTGTTACACAATTGCGTTTGCGCTCGATTGTGAGCAAATGCGGCACCCATCTTACAGATAACTTTCTCATACCCAAATAATCATTCAAAATCAAAACGACTATGCCATGTGATATGCCTATGGCTTCCAGAATCTCTTTCACTTTTTACCAGCCAAATGGTGAATTTTATCAATGGTTTCAGGTGTAGTGACTGGGCATCCAAAATGTTCAGCAGCTCACGTGCTTGTTGGGCGCAACGATTTTCATTAAACCACTTTTTTACAATTGAAATTGATATTAAAGACCCCATAGTATTTATCAATCTTAGCTTTTGTTTCAATCATGGATTTTTCCGCAAAAAAAGTATGCTTCATGAGCATACTAAATTCAGGTTTCTTCATTCACGCGATCGTCTGCTATTAGAATCTGTTAAATACAAACTAAAAGACGCAGCATGCTCAAAGATTTATATGACTCAACTGACATGACATATGGTAGTTGGCAAAACTAATGTTTCCCAGTTGCGGGTAATGCAAGAAGATTTGTTAATTTATTCTCGTATTTTTAAGAGCCTCTACATTCATCGGAGAATGTTTATGATCTTTAAAGTATGGAATTCTTTAGTGTCTCTAGTCTTTTGTAAAGAGTTTCATATATTCCCCAAAGTGTCTAAATATTTTAGAGCCTAGATTTTTAGGTAAGTCTCCAAAGAGTTTTTATATTCTCAAGATTCGTTAAAATTTGATTAATAGAATCCCAAATTTTTAAATTACCCTTCAAATTTTTTCGTAAGTCTCCAGGAAAATCTTGGCATTACTTTTGAATTTTCCAGAGAGGCTTTAGATTTTTTAGAGTCTCCAGATTCGTCAAAATCTAATTTATCAATGAATCTTAATTTTTGAAAAAAATAGATGTTTTCATAAGTCTCCAAAATTATTTATATTTGTAGGCGATTTTACAAATTTACAGCGACTTGCCATAACATAACATAACTTTCATAGAGAAAATTTCTAAGTTAGTTAGAACCGGGACGCCTCAAAAATATCGTCTAAAAATTGTACGTGGGTTTGCGTAAAATTTAATTTTGAGTTCGATTATTTAACAAAAACAATACATTTCCCATATAGAATTGGAATACCTCAAAAAGTATCGAGATACTCAAAGATCTCTTAAAGAGGCCTTAAATGCTAGAGAATCTTCAGAGGGTCTCTAGATCCCTAAGAGCGATTTTAAAAAGCTTGTTAGATATTTTAGAGGCAATGGATTCTTTGCAGAGTGTCAAAATAGTGACTTCAAATCTTGGTTAAAAAATTAGTGTGTGTATTGCTTAAATTGAATTCTAGGTCTCATTTTTAACAATATTTGCACTTACTGAAAGCTGAAAGACTAATTTAAAACTGATAAAAAATTAATTTATATCTTAACATTCTTAGACTCACGGTCTAAAGCAATTAAGAAGCGAAAAAATTCCGTATTTCGCGTGAAGAAACAATCATTAACCAAAAGGAGCGTTTTGTTTAAATATGTGGAGTTTAGTAGGATGTATTTACTAAGGTTTTTTTCCGGTTAGTGTGTTTCTTACTCGGATATGCTGCTAGCGAATTCTCCGGTTTTCCTTGTGTCGTACCAAGAAATATCTTGATTCAAAGCGCTCCTAATGTAAGAAGTACGAATTTTATGCACCTGCGGAATACAGTCGATTTAGACGGGCTGCAGTTGCACAGCCGAAAATAACGATTTACCTGCCTATTTGCAGTTGCGTTGTACAGCAGAGTTGCAATGTAAGTGGTAAGGAAAGTGGTTAGTCCGAGTATGGAGGTGTATATCGTAAATTCGGTTAAACCTTCGTGGAATTTTATTTGCGCCTTTTCCAGTTGCTCTTCAGTCGTGTTTTTGTCATTTAGTACCATTGCAAAGTCGACGAATTCACCTGTTGCGTCTCCGAAATAGATCATCATGACAGGGGCACAAATACCGGATATCATGGCAAAAATGGCGCCGATTAACATGAAGAGTAGATCTAAGCATGTTGCGTATCTATACTGTAATAGAGATGATTTTTGTACATGAAAAAGAACAAATAGAAGACAGAACGTGTAGGAAATGGTAATTAATATAGAAAGGTAAAAAAATAAATGCACTGCAACTTTTTGTAATAGAAGAGTCCGTTAGCGCGTGATAATGAATGCGCATAAGAATGAGCGGCGGGTACTTACCAAGTCTCGAAAAGAAACAGAGTTTTCTTTCTTCTCGTTTCGAGGGCGTCTGCAACAAATGAAATTATAGTTGATAGCTCCATTAGTATCTCCTCTGGCAATTACTTTTAATTATAAGTCAAGTGCATTTAACAATTCTTTTCTTCGTAATGCAGCGGTTACGTTATACTATTCTTGATGTGCAGATTATTCTTTTTCAAACTATTATCAAGTGTCCTTATGCAAAACAACCTGAATGCTCATTGAGCATTTGTTTTCCTGTTCGAGTTGGTCGGGGATCGGATATAGAGTTGCACAAATTTGCATTGATATGACTGCCTAATTTCTATATTTATCCGATTCGTTTGGTTGGAATTTTGAAAAAAATTAGGCGATGGACATATCGTAGAGTCCCGCAACCTCAACGGCAAGTAAAAAACGATAGGAAAGTCGAGTAAGAAATATCCTTGCCTCGTCGGAACTTTCACAGGATGAGGCTGATTGTGCGACGAAACAAAAAAGAAAAAGAGAAACGATCGCTGATAGTTCAACATGAATTAAATTCGCATTGAAGTGATCAATCTAAATCTGCAAATTTAATACTTACTGACTAGTTTTATCACTGTTTAAACTAAAAGATTTACTTTTACTTATAACTAACTTTTTCTTCATTTTTACGACACTTTACACTAAAGCTGATAGCATTTTTAAACAATCAAACATGTAGAGATGCTGAGTGTCGTCACTTGAGTTCAGTAAAATTTTATCTGATTATCGTAAAACCGATTTAATCACTTATCACAAAGCACGAAATGTAAACTCATTCGTTAATCTACTAAGTTTTCGTTTATAACCATTTTAAGCTCAACTATCTGCCCGTAATAGTAATAAAATGATTGGAAGTGGACGCGGCAACATATTTATAATACTATTCTTACACTAGCCTAGCCTTGCCATGACGTTTATTAATTTCAGATTCTTGATTCCCTCTGCCGCTAATATTTGGGGTTCCACGCGCTGAGCATGGGAATTAATTAAATAATTAATTTCCAAACAAACAGAAGAAGTTGTGTACGCCTCGTCCTTCTTCCTCGGCCGAGTAAAACTCTTTGTCTTGCCTTTGATATACGTTCTGTGTGTTTGTGTATTGTGTACCACATTATAATTTTTTTTTCGACTGGCAAATCGGAAAGATTTTAGGGGTTCTTACAATAATAAATTTAAAGTAGTGCTGTTTAATTTACTTAAAGTAAAAAATATCATAAATTACATTTTACAACTCGACAATATAAACGAAAGGCGTAAATTAGAGTCTTTCGTACAAATACAAGTATCCCAGCTCCTTAGGAGGGTGTTCGGAAAGCGCCACTTTGTTATCGTTGAAGATGACCCATCGGCCTTCCTTTAGAATATGTACAACATAATGGCCGACCATACTCGAGGTGCCCATGTGCGAAATGAACGCCATCAGTTTGTAACCTGCGAACAATAAAAACGATTATATAGCCTTAAAAACTGCCAATCTTAATAGAAATCATTTTTTATGTTCAAATTCTCCGGTTTTTTAACGCCAACAATTGAATATATAATAATAATTCAACAGCATGTTTTATTAATAAGCCACGATTAATCTTAAGTAGCATTTATTTGCCATGTGGAAAGTACATGCTTGCGTTTCAATCAAAAAGGCGTTAATTAAATAGATCTGCAAGGACTCGTTTTCGATTGTCCGATCCGGTCGAATTGATTAAGCGCTTTCTGGCTGCGTTTGTTCAATAAGCACGCACTAGTCTCGATTTCATTTTCATCTCGAATGTATGCATTTTCAATTCATCCAGTTTGAACTTGTACTTCCCCAACCTGTACAACGTGAATTTGCACATCTGGAAATTACACATCTTGATTTACGCATTTTGAATCATCTTACAGTTAGTTATTCCGCTACTGCGGAGCTAATTCGACAATAAACGGAATATCGGTGAATATTTTCAATATCTCCCGATACTTTCATAAAATCTAAATAAAACAGCACCAATTAAATTTATATAATTATATCCTAGGAAGTACTTAAGAGTATATATAAGCTAAGCGAAGCTTTGTTTGCGCTGTGATATAAAAACTTCAAGGAAAAGTTAACGATAGCAGTATGACGTTCTCAATGCTATCGTTACTGCTAAATCGCTATCGGAATTATCCCATCTTAATACATTTAATTATAATAATTTATGCATTTGTTAAATATTTATACGGTATATATATTCACGACATCATTCTTTTACGGTAACAACGCTATTTAGGTAGTTTGGATAGTTTGTTTTCTTCTTTACAAATTCCCTTTAATGACCGATTATTTTCAATCAATTTATTTAGGTGTTATCTAACCAAAACAAAATCTACGCATTTAGTATTCGTGTATTATTCTCGTCGACAAAATCGAAAAAAATTATATTTTCTAAGACGTTATTTCTAGACAATACAAAATGATCCAGTGGATGTTTTCATATACAAAGGTTACTTTGGAAGGGATTATATTGCTAAAGTTGATTAACTTATATGACAACGTGTTGGAGGGGGAGTTACGGTATGTACTTTATGCTAATATTATTATTATAGAAACTTACAACAAATTATATATCCAGCAAACTAAATGCGCACAAATCAGTTCTTCTGACCACCAAAGCCCCCCCAAATATAATACCATTCAGGAGCAATGAAGAGATAAAACCGCAAGGTAAATTTAAATTATTACGAAGAATACAGGAAGAAATATATAGAAACATACTTGATAAAAAATTAAAAAGGGGGGCATAACTAAAAAATAAAGACAAAATAATAATATAGTCTAAAATTGGAGAGGAAACCAAACAGTGAGAAAAATGTCTAACTCATAGAAATAATGAATAATGAACAAGCCATGTGCTAGCAAAAGAGACCAACAAAGTGACAGTAAAGTCAACGAAACTGAATTAAAATAGAAAATAAAAGAGTGTAGAATTGATGACACTATCGAAATACATTCAGAAATCGAAGAAAATAGCAGAGAAATCTAAACAATGAAGAAAATATCCAACTTGCATAAATGCGCCAATGATGAAGAAAGCATGAGGGCGTCAAACTATACGACAAAAAAAACAGTAAATTAGTAAATGAACGAGTAGAGAATTCATTAAAGCATCAAATTACATCAAGAAATAAAGAAAATTCCAGAAAAATCAAAACAGTGAAAAAAATTTCCAACTCACAGAAATACGTGAATAAAGAAGAGAACATAAGGGCGCCAATAAAATGAAAAACTAACAGTAAGTCAGACGTAGATGAATTAAAATAGAAAATGAAAGACTAGCGAATTGATCAAACCATCAAATTACAACAACTAATCAAAGAAAATTATAGAAAAATCAAAACGATGAAAAAAATGTCTAACAGATATACGTGAATAAAGAAAAAATTAAAGCCATGAAAAATACGTAAAAATCAGAATAAGTAGATGAATTAAAATAGAAAATGAAAGAATGAACATGAAACAATCAATTACAAATCTGAGAAAATAGCAAAGAAACCTAAATAGGTAATAAAAAGAGATTAAAGAGCAGGAAGTGAATAAAATAGACACAATAAGAATAAAGACAAAGTGAAGACTATAAAAAGATGTATTAATAGCAAAATAAACAGTAATGGAAAGGCAAAATTGTAAACAAAAGCTATAAATTATATAAAAATCTGGGTCAATGGACAGAAAATATTATTGGAAAAATGATACTATGAAGGAAATATTAAAAAGGAAGGAAGGAAGAATAAAAAGGTACACGAAGAAACTGAAGAAACTAAAAAATATGATAAAATGAAATGTGAAAACTGAAAAACAGCACACAGGGTTAAAGCATAATCAGACTTTTAAAAACAATCTTTAGAATTACCAAAAATCATAGAAGAAAGCGATCAAAGTTTTAAAAAAATACATTTTGAAAAAATAAGCATTGAAGGTAAATATTCACACAGAAATGTAAAAATCCTTGAAACTTGGAAAATCTCCCATAATTTTTCATAGAAATAAACCTTGAAAAATGCCTGAGAATAGCATGCAATAAACAATATTGCTTTCTAATGAGAATTGTTGCATTAATTTTCAATTTGCATCATCATCATTTGTCAATTTTAAGAGGGCAAATACATTGTGCACTACTTATTTAACGCCTTTCTTGCAGACTTCTCCCTCTGTTTATGCAATCTATATATTATAACAACATAAGTTTGTGGAAACATTATCATTTTTTAAATAACCATTTTATTAAAAATAATCACATACATAGACTTCTGGTAAAGTTGCTGTTTGCTATATTAATGGGATAATTTGAATAACAGCCAATGAAATAAAGAGAGTAATTTCCAATTGTGAAAAAGCGTTCATGTTTGTAACAACGAATAAAAATTATTTTTATTGTCTATGTTTTGCCATTTTCTACAGCTGAATGGCAGTTTGGCTATTTATCGCTCATGAAACCCATTATATGTTATCAAAAAGTTGAAGTCAGGACAACCAAACAATTCTGCTTAATCATTAATTAGCAAATCAGTTTAAATTATGTCTAAAGAAGGAACTTAGAGAAGCATCATGAAGGATGTGAGCTGCTTAGTTCGAGATGTGATTTTATTATATTACATGTTAACTAGCGATTAATAGAGCATTTACTATATTTCGTTTAGATTTTCTTGTTTTCAATCATTTTTGTATCAATCTGTGTTTATATTGTAGAAGGATATTCCTATAATCAAACAGGCAGTTCCTCTAGTGATTATATACCAGATATTTTTGACTATTTATTTTGAATTACTATTGAAGTTTTAAATTTCCTATTCAAATTTAGATTTATATTAAATGGGTTACCAACAAATACCACTGAAGCTTTTCTTTGATCCCAAGAATTATTTTCAATTTAAAACAAATACTCTAAAAAGCACAACCAGCTATGAATTTTTTTTTTGCAATATTTGCACTAATTTCAAATTTATCAAGACTTATTTTTTCAAATTATAGAATTTCATACTTCGTTAGGTTTTTCAAGGATTTAACTTTTTAGTCTGGATGGAAAATGGTTGTTGCTCATAGATGAGCTTAAGTTTAAAAAAACATTTTTCTAAGTATTCTGAATCGATTTTTCAAGTAGACAAGGTTGTTTTAATTTCAAGTGTTTCTTTTGAAAATTTTGGTTAAGCTTTAATTTTAAAATAAATATAGTTTTTCTCCACATTCTAAGATTTTTTCTTATTATTCCATGACTTTTTTTATATCGATTGGGGGACTTTTGAGAATATATTTCATGTCTTCAAGATCATAGTAAACTTGATTATCCACTTCATTTGTTAAAGTTTTTATTTGTCTTATATTCGTTTTATGTATATAATATGAATAATTCATTATATAATCTTGAATTTCCATCACAAAACCAAAGTGTTAAATTTAGATATTCCAGTCTTAAAATCTCAGTCTTAATTTAAATACTTTGACTGTGCAATCCCGAATCAATAAATCTTATAATTTGTTTTCCGTTTTACTTCATAAATTCTTAGGTAATCTAATAGTAATGTTTTGATTTTTTGTAATAAGATCTAGTAGTTAACAATAAATCTCAATTTTTAAAATAACTTATGACTTTTAGAGCTCGACATTTTAGTATTAAAACCTGCATTCTTTAACATGTCAACCAGAAGACATTACAGCTTGAATTCTTGAAATTCCAATCTTAATATTTTGCTGATTGCAACCAGAACCCTCGTGTGATAAGTCTGGCTCAAAGTTTGGTTACTTAATCCTGAAACTGTAATTTTTCTAATTGTGATCATGTATATTGTTTTAGATAGTGCTTAAACTATATCTGCAATATTTTATTGAAAATAAAGTTTGAAAAAAAAAATTGTACACCAACTCTTTATCTTTAATTGTATATCCTTTTTTGTGTAAAAAGCATAAATATATTCTTGTATTCTAAAATAGCATGCTTAATTTTTGTGTTAATGATAAACAATTTGTGTTTGAAGGAAAAATAATCAATTTATGTGTGTGTAAGAATATTAAGTTCATACTTGTTTTATATTGCCAAATATTAACAAAGTTCTTAATATCCACAGACATTTGAAAAAACAAACTGAAAGTAAACATATGTAATAGTAATATTTTAGCCACCATTCACTTTATAATTTTTCGAGTTAATATTTCAGGTTTTCTGTTGAAGTTAAAATTTTCTCAAACTATTCATAGCACTCTTTCATTTTAGATTTTTATAAGTGTTTCCTTAATATTTTCAATTTTTGTTTAAATTGTTAAACTATAAAAATAATTGCATTTAAATAAAGTTAAAAAATGAACGCTATCAAGAGCATTACATTTTTGTGTCAGAATCTAAAAGCAATATAGTACTTTGCGCTATTTTTCACAGTAAAAATTAAAATAATTTTTCAAGGAAATAAACTCTGAAAAAACCGTGATATTTTAATGCATTAAACATGATTCATATTCCTTATGTGAATTTTTGCATTAATTTTGTTTATTATAAATTCTACGACTTTCGAAAATGTATGTAATTTAATTTATCATATCAACGTAATGAAATGAAATTTGCAGAAGCATATGTATCTTTATGTGTAAACTGTAAAGCAAAATAAGTATTAAACGTCTCAAGCAAATAAATATTGTTTTAAACATAGCAATATAAATAACAATAAATATATGTATTGTTGTATATACAAAGGTGCGCAAGTTTAAAATGTCGTTTTTTTTCATGAAAAATATACAATTATTTAAGAACAATGGTAAAACATTTTTTATTCAAAGTATTTGCTCTTGCTTTTGCCCATTTTTCCATCTCTCGGGAGATTTATGGATACAATTCCAAAAGAAAACTTCAAATTTCATTGACATCCATTCGAGCCATTTTTGTACATGAGTCTTGAAGTGTTGCTCAGCCGATACGTGTCCCACCAATGAGAAGAGGTGATTATCACAAGGGCTAGTGGGATAGGAGTTCCCAACCAAGCAAAGAAATCTTTGACCACTTTGGCTGAATGTGCAGGAGCGTTGTCATACTACAGAATGACTTTGCCATGTCTTTGAGCTCATTCTGGGCGTTTTTCAATCAATGCTTGGTTGAAATTGATCAGATGTTGTCTGTAGCGGGCGGTATTAACTGTTATGCCGGGTTTGAGGAATTCGACATGTTCAACATGAAAAAAAGAAGTATGCTACTAACTCGTAAACAACTAAATGAATATGTTTTGTAGTTGGCAGTCTTACAAACAAATGGTGTTTTGGGTTCCAAAAGTTACTTCAATAGATTTCATGCGCCATCTCTTGACAACAAAACGACATTTGAAACTTGCGCACAAGGTACACACTGTATTTATAAAGAAATGAGTACTTACGGCCTTCACCATCACGGTATTCCGGACCTGCAGGAATATCAATGGAATCCAGTTCATCTTGATGTGAAAATATCCAATCGACTGCTCTTTCAATATTGTTATCAGTAGCCTTCAGTGCTTTGACAGCTTGTTCTTGTGTAAAGCCCATACCGATAATCAAAGGCAAAGCATCAGGATTGGGGATAAATGCCGGAGTTTCTGTACCAGGAGGAATGAAAGGATCGGCAAAATCCGAATCAGCAATGTGATCCATAATCCAAGCTGTAGCCGTGTCGATTCCAGAGTTTTGCGTGAAGAAAACCGCTCGCTTGCAAGCTTCTGGGGGAAATCCTGAAACGAAAAAGCAAAAAAATAACATTAAATTATGAACAAGTGTCATTTAAGTAAACGAATGATTACCCATGTCCTCTAATTGATCTAAGACTGCTTGATCCATTACAGGAGGCGGAGGTGGACTGCCTGCTAGCTCAGGTAGCTCTTCCTCACCTGGTTGAGGACCCATCGCCCTTAATGGGGAAATATCTAAAATGTCGGGCATTTCAACAGCTACGTCTAATTTTATAGGAACCCAATCTTCCCTCAGTGTGAACTTTTTCAACTGAATTAACAGATAGTCTGGAAATGTGGACAATCTTGTTGTTCTGGAATGAAAGTTTAAGTATGTTTATAGTCACACTGACATAAAATGCAAATTGATAACAAATACCAAGATATATAGAACACACATAAGATTCTTGCGAGATTAAACAAATAACCATAATATATTTGTAGTGTAGTCGTCTTACAGTAAGAATGTAATCATTTTTAAATTTTATGCATAAACTAACAATCTCACACCGCTTCACATCAGAACATTTTAGAACATATATTTCTTTGTATTAGTATTACATTTTAAATTGCACTTGTCATTTAATTTTTAATAATGCTGCAAAAATTCTCTCTTAAAGTTTATATGAATGTTACTTAACTTATATTTTGCACCAATAAATTATAATGAACAATTGTTTATATAGGAATAATATACACAAGTAAATCTGCAACATTAAAATAGTTGTCTTTATTTCAAGAAAAATATTGTCAGTTCGATATAGAATTATTTCGTGAGCCAAATATACAGATATGTTTGCCTAGTCATGATTATCTCAATTACTGCTCTATAGTTTGAACTAACATTTATAGTGTGAAAAGTCAACTATCTCATACAGAAATACTGAGAATTTGTAAACACCTATACATTGATTTGCCTACAACTTACTTATTAGCATTGATTAACATTGCGCCCATTCGTTTTTTAACTGAAATGACTTGGGTCATTTGGAGAAAGTTATAAGTGTTATATATGCAATGAGTAAAGTGTTAACTTTATCCTCAAATATCTTAAAATACACTACAATATATATCCTCCAATTGGACGAAAGACAAAAGCCTATCAAACAGAAAGTCCCACTTTAGTTACTGTAATCGTAAAACCTGTTGCTATATTTAACATTTTCTGGAACAAAACAAGCCAAATCAAATTCCTTATACACTTTAAGTGTGTATGTATATATATACCAAGAACCCAAGAATCCAAAATATGTTGCAATTCCCTTTATTAATCCAGGCTCATACATACACAAAAAGAAATTCCAAAAATTCAGCATAATACCTGCCTTCAGTACAACAACAAAAAACCCATCTGTATTAACCAACACAAAAAGCAAAATCAACAAGAAGGATATCAACAACGTAGTCTACAAAATTAATTGCAAGGAATG